>KE506138.1:137265-158358 GCA_000441515.1 Elaeis oleifera
GCACCGCCATGCACAATAATACACGTGTCTGGCCCTTCTTCTTCCTTTCTGCCTTAATCCATGCACTACTTAAAACGTCATCGTATGGAAGTGGGCCTAGGCCCCGGTTCGGTGGGTCTTGGGCCCAGATATTACACATCCAATGGTCGACGTTGTGAAAGAGTATCAATTATGCAATGTCGTGAAAGAACATCAATTATTTTTTAGCACGGTAGATACAACCCGAACCCTAGCACAGTACCCTTTGCTTTTCTTTGGAAGGAAGAAGGCTCATAGGAGATATCTTCATGCTTTTGTGGTGTCCACCTCTGTGCCCATGCGGTGGCTGGCCTTAATCATCAGCAATGCAACTCAGACCAAGCACAGGATTGTATTTTGGGACCATAGCTGGAGTCAAGTGCGGTAACGTGTAAACACTTGTGCCAGTCACCGCAAGGGCAAACAGGACACATGGTCTCTGCAGTCTCGGGCGATAGAATCCGAGATAAAACAAGAGAATTACCACATAAAACGAACTCGACCAATAAATTTAAATTTACCTCATTTATATTAGTTTATCTGATATGGTATTATCTAATAATTGGAAGAACTTTGCTTCATCCCATTAGGTTGCCACAATACCCTTCTTCTCAATGAGTAATGTATCTAGACAATTGATCCAGTCCTCTTAATGGAGGAACAGACCCAGGACTAGAGATCAGAGCAACCACTTCATAACAAGCTCAACAAATCAATGTATGATTTTTTCTCGAAAACCATTCAATGTTTGATGACTTGCAAAAAACTTTGGTTTTATAAGTGAAACACCATTTAGGTCTAGTTGAACTATCATTGTAGCCCCTTAACAACTGAACCCAACTAAATGGAGCAAAAAATGTAGGCTCTGATACTTTATTTGTCTCCAAGATCAAAGGTATCTGGTTTCTTTTATAAAGCACCATGGCCTCCATATCGACAGGTCCATTCATGACAACTAGCAAGAATACTTGCACCAAAGAGTGAACCTACAAACTCCGACATGACTCCGCACATAACCCAGCCGATCTGGTACCACGGAACATTCTCGCAGCTTTGCAGATGCTTGTGTGCCAGCATTCGGGATGGTGTCCTCCAAAGATTCAAGTGGCTGCCAAGTATCATCCAACATTACTTGTGATGTACGTATTTCAACAGATATCAGGAAAATTACCATTCAACTAAATAATCATGTTTCTATCAGCTCTATGTACTGGTGCATGCAATCACTCTAGCTACCACCTTTCAATGCAAAAGGTGGTGCGGTAAAAGCGCATCTCAACAACTGGGTAGCAGCAAACTGTGAATGACTTCCATGCCCAATAATTATTCACCAATCCCATTTTGCTGGGCTGCAACAAAGTTGCGAATGATGCCGATGGCTAACAGGGATCGTACTTCCCATCGATCAGAACAACATTTCTTTCCTCTTAACTAATATCAGATTAAATAAGAGAATTAAGAATATTAATTGACCCTTTTAGGATTATATTTTGTTATTGAAAATTCTAATCCAAGGACACTACCACCTCTGCCACCGCACAATCTGACGTAGAAACGGATTTTATTTATCATGGTAGAGTTCTATCTGCTCTTTCTAATATATTTTATGATATTTATTGTACCACTTCTACTGCACGTGAGTTATGGGATGCATTAGAATAAAAATATGATAAAAAAGATGAATGTCTAGAAAAATATATTATAGGAAAATTTTTAGACTATAAAATGATAGATAAAAAATATGTAGTGCAATAAACTCATGAAATGGAAGCTTTGGTTCATGATATGACCTAAAAGGAATCAATCTTGATGAGAAATTCCTTATAGCTACAGTTCTTGACAAATTAAATCATGTACTTTATCATTAAAACATAAAAGAGATTTGTCAACTATAAGTGATTTAATAATTTCTATTCAAATAGAAGAAAAATACAAAGAAAAGGATCAATTGTATAATGATTTTCAAAATAAGATAAATTTAGTAGAGAGAAATAAAATAAGAAATTTAGAAAGAAAATATAACAATAATCTTAAGCCTCAATCAAAATTAACAAAATAAAATATAAATAAAAGATGTTATGTTTGTGATAAATCCGGGCACTTTGCAAAAAAACTGTCACTATTGAAAGGATAAACTTCTAAAGAGTCAGAAAATTAGAATAGCCTAAAGACAAATATGGTGACCGTCAGATCCAAATAGCAAATTTTTGGAGTGCTATTGTACGGAGAAACTTCGTTTTGAAGGAACTTTTGGAGTGAGTGAGAGCTGATCGTCACTTGGAGCCAATGAAAGGTTTATTCTATAAACCTTAAGATAAATCCAACATATCAATCTACTGATTGGTAGATTGATATTGGTGCTAATGTACATATTTGTGCTAATAAGTTCCTATTCTCCACTTATTAGGTTTTCGATGAAAATATTGCAAAGATGGTGAATGCTAGTGCTGCATATATGAGATGTGAAGGAAAGAAAATTTGATACTAACATCTGACAAAACTCTCACTCTCTATAAGGTACAGCATATACCAGAAGTTAGGAAGAATCCATTCAGTGGTACTTTACTAATAAGGGATGGCTATAAAATGATTTTTGAGTCAAATAAAATTGTTGTAATCAGAAATGATAATTTATTGGAAAGGGTTATGTGTTCGATGGTTTGTTTAAATTAAATGTAACAAAATTGAAGGTAATAAAATTTATTCTTCTTTTATTTACAAATGTTATATCTTTTGATTTATGGCATAGTAGACTTGGTCATGTAAACCATAATGCATAGTAGACTTGGTCATGTAAACCATAATGCTATTAAGAGAATGATGAATTAAATTTGATTCCTAAATATGATATAAATACAAATGAAAAATGTGAGATATGTATACAGTCTAAGTAACCAAGAAAATCATTTAAAATAGTATATAGAGAATTAAATTATTAGAATTAATATATAGTGATGCATGTGACTTAAACATTCTAACTAGAAGTAAAAAAAATATTTTATTACTTTTATAGATGATTTCTCTAAATACTGCTATGTCTTTCTTATTAGAATAGGAGATGAAGCTTTAAATAATTTTATGGTTTATAAGAGTGAAGTTGAAAATTCAGTTAATAAAAAATAAAAATTCTTAGATCAGATAGAGTAGAAGAATATACCTTAAATGAGCTTCATAATTTTTATGAAATTAATGGTATTATTCATAAAATTATCCCTCCATATTCATCCTAGTCTAATAAATGGAGTAGCTAAATGAAAAATAGAACTAATTGATATGCTTAATTCTATGATTGCTAGTTTTGGTGTATCTTTTGATTTGTGGGGTGTGGTTCTTCTATCTACTCAATATATTCTTACTAGAATTCTCCATAAAAGGTTCTAATCTAACACCTTATGAAATGTAGAAAGGTAGGAAACCTAATCTAAATCATCTTAAAACATGAGGGTGTTTAGCTATGGTTAAAATACCAAAAAATAAAAGAGAAAGTTGGGTCTGATGAACACTTGAATTAAGTAACTAAATGCATACAATTCTATTTAATTGCTCTTTATTTATTAAGAATTTAATACTCAATAGTCTATTTTACAGATGATTGGGAGTTTGGATTCATACGATTCAAATTGGACAAATCGAATCAGATTTGAGTGAATTAAGCAACTAGCTCCTATTCCAATGTGAATGCGACTTATATATGAAGGGATCAGATGCAACCTCTCCAATCAAGGGTCCAAATTAGAAGATAACCTTTCATATAAAATCAAGTGTGAATACGACTTAAAATCAAAGGATGAGAAGCAACTTCCAAAGATCCAAGAGCTATGAAGGGATGCACCATATCTAAACCCTAAGAAGAAGGAGAGAAAGACCTTGGTGCCATATCCAAACTCCTAGCCATCATGTAGTGCTACCCCAACTCATTTTTGGCATGAGATTTTTATGTGAAGGAAGAAAAAAAAATAGATGTGCCGCCCCATCTCAAGATCTCACGCCCTCTCTCTTTATTTCCTTCTTTCTTACTTGCTTTCCCATGCCAACTTCCTTCCTTTCTTTATTACACACCACAACAAACCCCCTTTTGTGCCCCATCTCATTTTCATGCACCAAAATTTCTCACGCAACAAGGAATCCCAAGCCTCTCCAAACCCTAGATGCCCACTCCCTCTTCTATAAATAGAGCCCAACAGCTCCTCCCAAAAGGCATCAAGCCAACACCTAAGTTCTTCCAAGTTGTCACCCCTTTCTCTCCCTCTTTCTCTTTTCTTCATCAGTCTAGGAAGGTACTAACCATAGCAACTCCTCTTCTTCTTTCCTGCCGCCACCATATTCCTCCATAGATCTCTTCTCCACATCTCAAGAAGTCTAGGGGAGATCCTAACCCTAGCATCCCTTCCATCAAATCTGGAGAGGTCCTAATCCTAGTGCCGCTATCCTTCTTTTTCATATTTTTATACTTCCATCTACCTTTTTTTTTAGAGTTCCTAGACCAAACCTTCCAGCCATCCTGTCGCTTTCTACATGGAGGAAGATGAAGGATTCAAGGAGGCACATCTACCATCGGGCGTAGCTAAAAGATCAACCTGGTTAAATTGTCTTGTATTACACTTTTGTTCTTTTTCTTTATGTATGCTTCTTATTTGATCAATGAAAAATATTTTTATTATAATTTTTTTATTTTTTTATATTTTTTATAATTATTTTTTTATATATATTTTTGAAACAATCAACTAAGATCTCTACGGATATAATCCCGACTCACCCTATCTACAGAGTAAGTGAGTAAGATTAATTTTGATATGCTACGACATGCATAAAATTTTGGTACCATTGCCGGAGATCTTAGCATGATTGTTTTGAAAAAAATCAAAAAAAATCTATAAAATACAAATATATATATATATTACTGCTTTCTAAATCTTTATTTCTTACTTTAGATTGCTTTACCACCTTTCTAGTAATATAATTTTCTATCTTTTATGTAGATTTGACCTTCTACCTATTATAGACTTGCTTTTAATTTTTAGAATAATTTACTTCCTTTCTAATAGATTTCTTAGATAAAAAAAATATTTTTGCCTTTTAATTGATTGCCTTGAATAGTAGATTTGATTGCTTGCTTTAATTATAGGATATCTAGCTGCTTTATATTCTTAACTAAATTGAGTTCTTTTTAGACTCTCTAGATCTTTCATACTTAATTACCTAATTAAAACTTACCTCTTATTTCTTCTTACTTAAAATAACATAACATAAAAGAAATAAAGACACCATATAATACTTAACTAAAATAGAGAAACTAATTAAACCTTAAAGATTCTTATTTGTATTGGACATCTTTTTTTGCATTGCATATTTTTATAAAATATCTTAAGGGCATAACCCATAAACAACATAAGGTGGAGATTTCAGAATCTTCCCTTGGCCCATAAACCACCATCCTATATTCATATTAACCTAAGCCTCTTAATTAAAATTAATTAGATATCAGATCCTAAGAAACTCGAGCTCAATAGGAGAAGTGATCCCGAAAGTTGAACCGAGTTGGGCCTAGTTGATCAGTTAGTGTCTAGAAAAGTGGTTCAGAGATTATATCCTGAAGAAAGGTGGTTCTTTAATTGGTTCTGTTCGCTGATCTGGCCAATCTAATTAGCATCTAGGGAAAGCAACGAGAAAACCTCCACCAATCTTACACTTACCTGACCAGTTGGTTGGTTAGGTTCGTACTTGGAGTGTTTGACGTTGCACTTGAAACAGTTAGGAGCTATTTAGATCTAGGATAACCTCAGGATAGAGAGTCCACTTTGTGATAACTTGATTGTAATTAACATCTAACTACAACTAATTTTTCTCTCTCTTCTTAGCTTTAGGACTCCTTAGGTTCTCTTCTTTAGAACTCTTTTCTCTCTTTCTTCTTCTTTTCTCCTCTTCTCTTCTAAAAAATAATAAAAAAAATATTAAAATTAGAACTCGATGAGATCTTTTGGATGCATGCTAGGATGCCGATCATTACAACTTGATTTATACCCACTAAATCTAGAACCAAAAGAATGATTCCAATAAATCGAGTCAAAATTATAGATCTGAACCAAGAGACTGACCCACCATGATAATTAAATGAGTACTTTACTCCTTCAACCTACACCTATGCATCATATATCTAGCCTCCTCCCATGGGTAGTACAATATGAATCAAGTTCAGCATTATTCAAATACTACCATCTTTCTATGGATTGTCGAACAAGGACCTATACAAATATTTAGATGAATTTTTTGAGATATGCTCTACAGTAAAAATCCAAAATTTTTCTAATGATGTCCTTCGATTGAAATTATTCCCATTCTCACTTAAGGATAAAGTCAAATACTAGCTAAATTCCTTAGACTCGATCAGCATTTTGATCTGGGATCAGCTTCAATGAGAATTTCTTAAGAAGTATTTTCTATAGAAAAAACTAATCAGATTAGAAAATCCACAACCAATTTTTTTTCAGATGGAGGGGGAGATATTCCACGAGACCTAGGAGAGGCTCAAAGACCTCATCCAAAAATGTCCTCATCATGCCAGTCCCAAATGGCAACTTGTCTAATGCTTTTATGATGATTTGATAGAAAAGCACAAACAAATGGTTGACTCATCTTGTGGTGGGATGTTCATGCTTAAAAGTGAGCATAAGGCCTGATAGCTTTTCGAAACCTTAAGTGAAAATTTGTTGCATTACATATCTAGGGAAGCTCCCACATCGAGATCCAAAAGAGGTGGATTGTATGAAGTTGGCCAATCGATAGACCTCCATAGTAGGATGGATGAAATAATCTCTCAGAAACTCGATCGACTACTACAAGTTGGTTACACCACCTCTTCCCCATCCACACAAGTATAAGATGCTTGTTTGATCTATTTGAGTCCCACTCACTCTATAGGTGATTGTCTAGCCACAAACCAATTTTCTGAGCTTGTTCAAGAGCAAGCTCACCAAACCAAACCCATAATGCTCTTAGGTCAATATGTTAGATGTGTAATCTGAAAAGTCAATTATTGACTGACACATTATAATTTTTAGGACATAAGCTTGTACTTGATTTATTAAATTAAAATTATGGATAATTATTTTCATTCTAGAGTAATGTGTCTTAGAATAAAAATTAAAATTAATAGTCAATGACATAAATTCTTAAGAGTTGAGAATTTAAGACATGTATCATTATAGATTAATTCCTAAACTGCTCTCAATCAATGATCATTATAGGGATGGTGATTGATCTGACTAAACTAGTGCACGGATCACTTTTCTTTAGATAGACGGATCTTGAGTCTATAGTGTAGAGATACTAAAGTGAGAGTATAGATGGTTGTTATAGAATAACAGTACTAAGTGTAACCAAGAATAAAAAATTATATAGATGCCTACTCACTCATCAGTGACTTCTCGATGCTATAGTTGTGTGAGTAGTTTTTTGACTGACGGTGCCTCAGCTGCTCACAGTGGGGTTGCTGTAGTTTGACTATACATAAATATGGTCCCTATCTATATGGGTTTTTGTAGTAGACGTTGGTTGTAGTAGGTTCACTGTAAGAGTAAGAGTGCACTTATAGGAGATCTATCGACTTTAGTAGTTGAAAAGTAGTCCTATATTACCTAAGAGGCTGAGTCCATAAATCTGTAGCTATAATATTATGATTATGGAAAGATGTTTTCATGAGATTCATGATTGGACTTGAGGTAATTAAGTCTGACATATAACGGATGCTTAAAGTTTGATGAGGTTCCATGACCTGCATCCTATCAGAACTCTCGATACAAGAACTTGATCACATGGTAACTACACCTAGGGGTTCATCTTTTATTCTGCGAGATTGTCATTACATACTGCTAGACATCACTGTTAGATTGTAAAAACTTGCTAAGATCATTTTTAGATCAATAATCTTTGTTGGGGTGAGTTGAAATTATTCCAACCCATCAAAAAGAGTTTCGATCATATTATGATGGAGATGATGATATGTCTCACTACTAGACAGAATAAAACCTGAGGGGTCACACACAAAAGGAGCTCATCCTGATCAAAGCGTAGATCTTATCAAATTATCAATTGAATTGATTATTGGATCAATTTGTAAGAGTTATAAATTTAGTAACGACTAATTGTTAGCATAAGAGACTTAATTATAAGTGTTGCAATATAATTGGCCTGATTAAATTATAGATTAAGTTCTAATTAATTTAAATCAGATTTAATTTAATTAGATTTGACTTAATTTAAGACTAATTGAGTTTACTTATCCAAGTTGGATTTGGCTTGTAATCTTGATTAGATCAGGTTTAACAGTCTTTTCGAATTTGATTCGAATCATACTCGAATTGGATTCGAATCCAACCCAATTTGAACCATATTGAACCAAGAAGCCAACTAACCTTTCCTAGGGTTTTTCTCTTATTTCACATAGAAAGAGGGAGGGCGTGCATCTCCACGTGCGCCCCCTGCTCCTTATGCGCGTGAAGGAAGAGGGCGCTAATAGTTGGTGCCCCACCTCTCTGGGACTCTCTCTCATCCAAATTCTTTCTCTATTTGAATTTGATTCAAATTAAGGTTATCCTAATTTGGAAGGGAATTAGGTCATATCAGATTTGGGTGTGAGAATTTTTTTTGTGCAACAAAACAAAAGGGAAAAAGCTTGGCGTGCGGTGATTTAGAGATTGGATTTCTTCCTTGCCGCAAGACCTCTATTCCACGCTCTCTTCTCCCTCTTCTTTCCATCTCCACACCCCATAACCTCCAGATCTGATAAAGAGAGAGATTAGATAGAGAGGAAGAGAAGAAGAAAGGGTTCTTCTTCCTCTTCTTGGCATTCGGTTCAGATCCCGTTAGATTAGTGCAAAGGGTTCTTGCTACAGCCCTATTCTTCGAAATCTAAAAGAAGAGAATCCAGATCCAAGTTGAAGAGCGAGGCCTACAAGGTGCTAGTACTCTGGTGGCCTCGGTGCTCTGATCAAATTATCTCCATGTGGATATCAGTAGAGGTCAGGCATTTATGCAGCTCCAATAAACCCCAGGCATCCGTAAGATCCGATCCGAGTAAGAAAGAGAAAGTGGTTAAGGTAATCGATCTTCATTTCCTCTTTATTTCTGATTTTAGATCTATATTTAAAATTTATTTATACATATTAATCAATCTTTAGGTGATATAGATTAGATCTACATATTTTTGTATGAAAATGATTTTCATATGTGCTTGCCACTACACCATGTTCATGAGATGAATTTTGCATGTGAATCACCTAGATTTTCTTCAAGTGGTATCAAAGCCACGTTGATTTTTTAACAAACATAGAATAAAGTTTAGATCTGATTTTTGTTATTGCATGAGATGTATAGATCTGAAAGATTAGATTATAAAATTAGATTAGATCTAATTAATGAGATGTATTGGATATTGTTAATGCATAAGATGCATAGATCTATAAATTATGATTACAAACTGATTTTGATGTGAAGCATGAGATATTTAGATCTGAAATACATGTGATGTATGGTGTATGATCTTGATTAAATCATTTTTATGTTAAAATTTTAATTAGTGGCTATAGATTAGATCTATTATGTATACCATAGTCTTTAGGATTAATCTAGAATCATTCTGACATAAAGTTGTCCTGACATAACTTATATTATGCTGTATGGTTGTCCTAGGATGAAATTAGATCGATCATTAATCGAAATTAAAATCATCTAATACATAAAATGATTTAATCACGCATAAATCAGATTGGTAATCGGATTAAATCTCATAAAACTTGTGGCTGGCATGCCTGTCGAGTCGATTCATTTTTTCAAATCTATTCGAGTTCCTGGTGAGTCGACTCATTTTTATTGGAGTCGACTCAAGATCCTGATGAGTCGGCTCAGTTTGTAGGTGAACTAACTTAATTATACAGGCTAAGGCTTATAGATTTTCTGTTCATCATAGGTGAGTTAACTCGAGTCCAGGATGAGTCGACTCATTATTGTAGATAAAATATTGTATGAGATATAATCTAATGTAGTTTAGATCTAAAATTATTTAATATCTAAACTAAATCCATAATGTACTTAATTGAGAATTAAGATCTAAATTAAAATTTAAGATCTAAATTATTACATAAATATGGAGTTTTGGGTGTGGGTTGAACAAATTAGATCTAGTGACTGATTACAATTAGGTTCTTTGATTAGATCAGGTTAGAACCCTTATCGATTTGAGCAGTTGATCGAACCTAATAAATAGTTGATTAGAATTAGATCAAAGGGGCTCAAGATTGAATTTAGTTATAGTTGATCACATCGATTCACATTTGATGTGAGTTGATTAACTCAAGATCAAATTTGGCTCAATGGTTCGAGCCCGAGTAGATAGGCTGACCTATTTGATTCTAATTGATCAATTAATATGTAAGATAATCTTGGCATTTTAACCGATGATTTTTAATTGGGAGCATACTTATCTGATAGATTCGTTGGTGTCTAACGCAAGCATCGATAGACCTCCCATCGATCTCACTTACCTGACCAGCTTGGTCGATCAAGACTTGAATAAGGTTGCTTGGTCATTTGAGTTCACCCATGCCACCTAGGTTAGATCAAACATGAGATGTGTTGACTTGAACTAGACTAGATCAGACATAAGATATGATGATCTAAATTTGGTTAAGTCAGACATGAGATGTGCTGACCTTAATCAGATTAGTCATTTATATGAGATGTGTGTGACTATGTAGAAGAGACCTAAATTAAAACATCCTCAATAATATTAAGTCGAAGGGTCTTCTACTGTTGTAGAGTATCGTACCATCTCCAATGTTAATTATTCTCGACTATATACAGTGGTTCAATTGCATCAGGAGAGAAGCAACCACTCTATATACAGGGTGGAGATAGGGTTGGGATCAACATCTATTAGATGAGGATCCAATGACGGCTTCACTCGTGCTCAATGGTGGGTTTGACTTAACTAAGGAGTGAGATCAAAATCTGTTAGGTGAGATCTCAGAACATAGAGATCAATTTTGTTATAATTGTTTGAGAAGTATTGGGCAATAGTTATCCACCCATTAGTTGACACATTCATCAAGATCTATTAGGTGAGGTGGTGTGCCAATCGATGAGACCATAATATCCATTAGGAACCTTAACTCACATAGAAATTTTCACTTCCCAACTCGAGGAGTGTTAGAATCTGAAGAAATGGTGGGAGTTTAATTGTTTCTTAAAGTTCTTAGAAAAATTTTAAAATCTAGTAGAAACATCTAATTAGAATCTTCTTCTATCTTCAGTTTATAACTCAACTTCAGATCCTATAGCCCGATAGGAGTCCCACTGGACTGGCACTCTCTCAAATTATAATAGTTGCTAAATTATTTGATTTGATCAAATAATGAGATTGGATCTTGATCAAGTTAAATCAAATTTAATTTGATTAAATTCAAGTTTGAGTTTGACTCAGACTATATTTCATTAGTCTAATAATATTAGACTTGATAAGTGTTTGACTTATTTGAACCCAAATCCAATTTGATTGATCAAGTCCAAGATACAACCAACTGACCAAGTAGAACTACAAAGAACTGGCTTAGAAGCTTCAGAATGGTTCTAAACTCTACAAAATGTTAGGGTATGTTTTAGACCAAGATTTCCTTGGGTCACCAAACCATCCAACCATTGAAACGTTCAACACTTGACAAATGGACGGATGACATCAATTAGGTTAGGTGCTATATCTTGGCCTTAGTGCCGACATGAGGACATTAAGAATTTAGTCCTATGATAACTCACCCACAATAGTTGTATGGTAAGCAGAGCCGGATTGCACATTGAGTAGTCCATCCATGATCATTGTTTGATAATGGTTATGGACTTTATGAGCTCAAAATGATCATGCATGAGGAACTAAGTGGATTTGATCCAGCAGTCCTTTAATGGTTCATTTGGTCAATTTATAGTAAACTGCCATATGAACGAGAATGATAGCACATTACCGAAATTATTGAACATGTTGATGATCACTAAGGAGACCTTGAAAAGTTCAAGGGGCTGCGTTATTACTGTGGAAAATATGATTCTAGGAGAAATTCTCTTAGAACAAGAGGTCTACGGGAGAATGAGCCAAGAAAGGATCTTCTCAAGGAGAAGATATCAGCAAGGAAAGTATTCCATTGCAGTACTGACAGCCATTTAGATGGGAATTATCCTCCTATCTGAATAACCTAAAGAAGAAGGATGACACTTTATGAAGATATGTCAGATATGTTTGCGTATTGATGTATTCGGACAGTGAGTATTGCATAGGATCTGAGAAATCTATAGATAAGGTAAACTCAGGTGTATGTGGTACCTTATGTAAGGTCATTTTAAAGAAGACAGGATATACAAACTTGGAGATACAGTGAATTTTGAGTTTGTGGATCCTATCTTCAAGAAAAATTGATCAAATTATCTCTTATGGGATATAAGGAGAGGACCACTATATACAGGCCTGTTTAATGAAAAATTCCTTGAGGTTCTTCGATTGGATCGAGGAGGTGTATACCTTAGTGAAAATTTTGGGATTATCTCATGGAAATAGTATAGTCTCTTAGTGGACTCCTCTTTGTTCGCCTCAGCTCAACGGGATATTGGAAAGGAGGATTAGGATGCTATTGGATATGGTCCGGTCCATAATGAGATTTACTTGCTAACTCTTACTCCTTTAGGGATATACTTTAATCTATTGAATAGGATACTAATTGTACTTTTCAATGGACCACAATGTGATTGTAATCCAGCATACCACATTCTAGAAAATTAGTTACCTAAGATGGTGGTAGTGGGAGGAAATTGATCTCGAAGAGAAAGTCTCTAAAGAACAATCAGATGGAGATCTGATTGTACCTATTCATTCTGAACTAGTTAGTGTAGGATCTTTACCATCTTGTAGATCTAGTAAGATCTCCCATCCTCATGAAAGGTACTTGGATATACTTTCAGAGGATGTAGAGAAAGTGCTCCTAGTAGGAGATAGGGATCAAGTAGTTGATCCTAACACTTATGATGAGGTGATGTATAACATCGATTCTAAGAAATGGATGAAAACAATCAAGTCAAAGGTTGACTTGATGCATTCCAGCCAAGTCTGACTTTAGTTAATCCACCAGAGGGTATTGCATCCATCAGGTGTAAATGAATCTATTAAAGAAATTAGATGCAGATGAATGTGAAAACTATTTTCTTAATGGATATCTTGAGAAGATATCCACCTAGAGCAGCCTGATGGGTTTCACTTCCGACGATAGAGATGACAAAACCTACAAGCTACATGGATCCATTTTTGGATTAATGCAAGCATCTCAGAGTTGATTGATGCAATCAAATAATTTAATTCACCAAAATAAGGAGGAACCTTGAGTTTTCAAATGGGTCAATGGGAGGATGAGATTCTCCTGATTGAAAAAGTTGTTCCCATGCTGATTTTGGTCAAGAGTTGGTTGTCAAATCGATCCTCCAGAAAGATCAAGGGGAAGCATCTTGGATTGAAGGTCTGTGGAGATAGATCAGATAGGATGCTAGGCCTTTACAGGTAAAGTATATAAAGGAGGTGCTGAAGAGGTTCGGCATGAAAACTCTGAGAGGGAACTTCTACCCTTTAGGCAAGGCATATATCTCTCCAAGAAAATGTGTCTAAATACATCTAAAGAGATTTGGCTCATGAGCTAGATCCTTTATACTTCGACTATAGGGAGCCTCATGAATGCCATACAATGTACTTGACTTGATCTTGCTGTGAGCGTCATAAGCAAAAATAAGTCAAATCCATGTGTACAACACCAGATAGCTCTGAAGAACATCCTTAAGTACTTGATGAGTACTAAGAATTTGTTCTTAACTTTTGGAGGAGAACTTTGAGTTATGGGGTTTATGGGTATACATGCTCAGATTTTGTGTCTGACACTGATGGTAAGAGTCTACATCAAGATGTATGTAATGTGGGATTTAGTAGATTGAAAGAGTTTCAAATAACCAATCATTACAGGAAGTTGAGTTAATCACCATTTTTCAGAGGTGCTAGGTAAAATCTTCTGGTCCAAGTATCTTTGTTGCAATTGATGTCATAAGATGTCTTTATAGTGATAATATTGGTACCATAGCCCTTAGCTAGTGGAGCCTTGATCTCACCAGAATACCTAGCACATGGAAAAGAGGATTTTTTATAATATGTGACTACCTCGACATGGAAGATGTCAAGTTGAAGAGAGTAGACCCCGTGGAAATGTGGTGGACCTACTGAAAAGTTAATTATTGGTTGACATATTATAATTTTTCAGGACATAAGTTTGTACTTGATTTATTAAATTAAAATTATGAATAATTATTTCGATTCTAGAGTAATGTGTCCTAGAATCGTCCAAAGAGTTAATGGTTAATGACATATATTCTTAAGAATTAAAATTTAAACATGTATCATTATAGATTAATTCCTAAACTGCTCCCAGTTAATGATCATCATAGGGATGGTGATTGATCCGATTAGACTGGTGCACGGATCGCTTCCTTTTGGATAGACGGATCTTGAGTCTACAGTGTGGGAACACTGGAGCAAAAGTGCAAGTGGTTGTTAGAGAATAATGGTATTGAGCGTGATAAGAATGAGAAGTTATATGGATGTCTACTCACTCGTTAGTGACTTCTCGATGCTATAGTTATGTGAGTGATTTTTTGACCTGTGGTGCCTCGCTACTGACAGTGAGATTGCTGTAGTTTAACTACACATAAATATGATCCCTAGCCATATGAATTCTTATAGTGGATGTTGGCTGTAGTAGGTTCACTGTAAGAGTAGGAAGGTACTTATAGGAGATCTATTGACCTTAGTAGTTGAGGAGTAGTCCTATGTAACATAAAAGACTGAGTCCATAAATCTGTGGCCATAGTAGCGTGATTATGGAAAAGAGTTTTCATGGGATTTACGATTGGACACGAGCTAATTAAATCTAGTATATGACGGATGTTTAGGATTTGACGAGATTCCATGACCTGCATCCTGTCGGAACTCTCGATAGAAAAACTTGATCATACGATAACTACACCTAGGGATTTATCTTTCTGTTCTACTGGATTGCCACTATGTATTGCTAGGCATCACTGGTGGATAGTGAGAACTTACTAGAATCATTTTCGGATCAATGATCCTTGTTGGGATGAGTTAGAATTGTTCCAACCCATCGAAAGGAGTTTCGATAATACTATGATGGAGATCATGGTATGTCTCACTACCAGACAAAATGGAACCTAAAGAGTCACACACAAAAGGAGCTTGTCCTAATCAATAGCTTGGATCTTGATCAAATTATTAATTAGATTGATGATTTGGATCAATTTGTAAGAGTTACAAATTTAGTAATTACTAATTATTAGCATTAAGGACTTAATTGCAAGTGTTGCAATGTAATTGGACCTAATTAAATTATGGATCAAGTATTAATTAATTTAAATTAGATTTAATTTAATTAGATTTGACTTAATTTAAGGCTAATTAGGTTTAGTTATCCAAGTTGGACTTGGATTGCAATCTTGATTAGATCAGGTTTAAGAGCCTTTTCGAATTTGATTCGAATCGGGCTCGAATCAGATTTGAATCGAACCCAATTTGAAATCAGATTGAACCAAGAAGCCAACTAACTTTTTCTAAGATTTCTCTCTCTTGTTTCACATAGAAAAGAGGGAGGGTGCACATGGAGGCGTGTACCCCTCGCTACTTATGCGTGTGAAGGAAAGGGGTGCCACCTCTCTAGGACCCTCTCTCATCCAAATTCTTTCTCTATTTGAATTTGATTCAAATTAAGGTTATTTTAATTTGGAAGGGAATCAGATCATATCAGCTTTGGGTGTGAGAATTTTTTTTGTGAGACAAAACAAAAGGGAAAAATCTTGGTGTGCGGTGATTTAGAAATTGGGTTTCTTCCTTGCCACAAGACCTCTATTCCATGCTCTCTTCTCCCTCTTCTTTCCATCTCCATGCCCCACAACCTCCAGATCTGATAAAGAGAGAGATTAGAGAGAGGGAGGGAAGAGAAGAAGAAAGAGTTTTCTTCCTCTTCTTGGCATCCGGTTCAGATCCCATTAGATTAGCGCGAAGGGTTTATGCTACAGCCCTGTTCTTCGAGATCTAAAAGAAGAGGATCCAGATCTAAGTTAAAGAGCGAGCCTTGTAAGGTGCTAGCACTTCGATGGCCTTGATGCTTTAATTAGATCATTTTTGTATAAATATCAATAGAGGGTGGGCATGTGTGCAGCTCCGATAAAACCCTGGGCATCCGCAGCATCCGATCTGAGTAAGAAAAAGAAAAATGATTAAGATAATCGATATTCATTCCCTCTTTATTTTTATTTTAGATCTATGTTTAAAATTTATTTATATATGTTAATCGACCTTTAGGTGATATAGATTAGATCTACATATTTTTGTATGAAAATGATTTTCATATGTGCTTTCCGCTGTGCCATGTTCATGAGATGAATTTTGCATGCGCATCACCTAGATTTCGTTCACAATAAACAACCTTTATTCGAATACCTACAATCTTGGCTAGAGAAATCATCCGAATTTCTCCTAAAAATTATAAAATATGGTCAATCCAATCTTGCAGAGACACAATTATCAAGAATCACAGTATAGGAATCCATCCTATAGCCAGCACCAGCATACCTCACAACCTGTACCCAATTACAGTCCTTCTTTCGAGGAAGACATCTGACAAATCCTCCACTCCCACATCCAGACTATTGCAAAGCTAGAGACCCAAATAGGTCAACTAGCCACTGCTCTCAATAGGAGGGAGGAGGGTAAACTGCCTAGTCAACCTATTGGGAACCCAAGAGGGCAATTTATGGTTGAAAGTTTTAATGCCCCCGAAACTTTTTCTGAACATGCCAAATCAGTCATGACTCTCAAGAATAGGAAGGTCATCGAACAAACAAGAAAAACCAATGTGACCAATCTCAAACCTTTGACCGACCTTGAACCAAACAAGAAGGGGAGGATGAGGACCTAAAAGTAAGGGATGAACCAATAATGCAAGCACCACCCTACCTACCCAAAGCCCCATTTTTGAGTGCCCTAAGAGCCCCGATTCCTAAGGATAAGAAGGGAGGAAAACTAGACGAGATGTTAGATTTGTTTAAACAAGTCCAAATTAATCTCCTCCTTCTGGACGCAATCAAACAAGTCCCAGCATACACAAAATTTTTGAAGGAATTGTGCACCGAGAAACATAAATCTCGATCACAACTTTCGAAGAAAATACACCTCATCGAATAGGCTAGCACTGTCTTCCAGCATGCTATCCCTCTAAAGCTTAAAGATCCAGGTGCCCTTACTATTTCCTACAGTATAGGGGACTTTCACATTGAACAAGCTCTCTTGGACCTAGGGGCAAGTATGAACCTTTATCTAGCTCGGTATATGAACTCTTTGGATTCGGAGAATTGAAACCATGTCAGTCATCTTGAAGTTAGCCAATAGATCAATTAAGACACCACGTGGGATGCTCGAGGATGTTTTGGTCAAGATAGATGAGTTTTATTTCTCAATTGATTTTGTAGTCCTTGATATGGAACTGGGTGGCAATCGAGGCAAATTCCCATTATCTTAAGTAGACCCTTTCTAGCTACAGCAAACATGTGCATCAACTGTAGGATGGAGTCATGGATGTATCGTTTGGGAATAAAAAATTGAGACTGAATATGTTTGTTGCTTTGAAATAGATACATTCGAGGATATTATAAAGGAAGCAATATCAATGATTTTTGCACATGATTCCCTAGATACCCACTTGGCACACTTTGGAGTGGATGATTGTGATATGGAGGGAGGTAGCAAAAAAATAACACTCTAGTTGATACACCGGATGCTGAAACCACTCTCTCTTGGACAATCAAGTATGAGCCATTGCCTGCATTAGCTGGTACACCCACACCCCCGTCATTAGAATCACCACTGGTATTAGAATTGAAGCCACTTCTGACTATACTCAAGTACGTATTTTTAAGACCCAATGGCACCCTTCTGATGATTATTGCATCAGACTTGACCCCAGATTAGGAAGCATAATTGGTTGGTGTTCTGAAGGAACACAAAGAGGCTATCGGTTGGTCCATTACCGATCTAAAAGAATTGATCCCTCCATCTACATGCACCACATTCATTATGCGGTAGATGCCAAATCCCACTGAGATATGCAGAGGAGACTGAACCTAAATATGTAGAAAATAGTGCAAAAAGTGATAAAATGGTTAGATGCTAGAATCATCTACCCCATATCCGATAGTAAATGGGTCAGTCCCACCCAAGTAGTACCTAAGAAATCACGTATTACTGTTGTAGAACATGAAGAAGGTGAACTACTTTCCACTCTCACACCATCTGGTTGGCGAGTGTGCATTGATTATAAGAAACTAAACATCATTACTAGGAAGAACCATTTTTCATTACCCTTTATCGACTAAATCCTAGAACGACTAGTGGGTCCACATTTTTTCTATTTCCTGGATGGCTATTCGGGTTACAATCAAATACCTGTAGTTTTGGATGACCAAGAGAAGACCACCTTCACTTGCCCCTATGGCACCTTTGCTTTTCGACATATGCTATTCGGGCTCTGCAATGCACCCGCTATATTTCAATGGTGCATCTTAATCATTTTCTTAGATATGGTAGATAAATACCTTGAAGTTTTTATGGATGATTTTTTTATATTTAGAACCACCTTTGAGGATTGTCTCCATAAGTTCTCTAAAGTCCTTAAGCACTGCACAGAGATAAATCTAGTCTTGAGTTGGAAAAAGAGCCATTTCATGGTTTAGAAAGGAATCGTATTAGGACATATTGTTTTCGAAAGAGGAATTGAGGTAGACAAAGCAAAATCGAGGTCATCTCAAAACTACCACCCCAACTTCGATTTGAAAATATGATCCTTTTAGGTCACGCTAGATTTTACAGACGCTTCATTAAAGACTTCAGCAAGATATCGAGACCCTTGTGCAATTTGCTGGCCAATGACACACTGTTTGTCTTTGATGAAGAATGTTTGCAAACCTTCCACATGTTACGAATAGCCCTAACGAACAACTTTTTGCAACCTCCTCTGACCAAAGCCCATGGTTTGCCCACATTATTAACTACTTGGCAATAGGACAAATTCCTCTCCATTGGACAAATAGGGAAGGATCGATTCTTCTTACAGGTCAAACATTATTGTTGAGAGGAACCCGAATTATTCAAACATTGCTCTGACCAAGTGATTCGACGCTATGTCTCAGAGACTAAGTATCAAAGTATACTTACCTTTTGTCACTCTCATGCATGCGGGGGATACTTCAGTGGGAAGACAATGGCCACAAAAGTACTATAAATTGGGTTTTACTGGCCAACATTGTTTAAGGATGCACACAAATTTTGTCTTGAGTGCTTGCACTATCAATAGATGGGGAACATTTCTAGAAAAAATATAATGCCCCTATCTCCCATTTTAGTCGTGGAAGTCTTCAATATATGGAGAATCAATTTCATGGGCCCCTTTCCTCCATCCTATGGATACGAATACATCTTGATTGCGGTAGATTACGTATCTAAATAGGTTGAGACTATGGCAACTGATGGAAAAATTTTCGATCAGATCGGATGCTAGGAAGATAGAGAACATATTTCAAATTTAAGATTTTTATAACTCTTATGAAAGTTACCTTGATGCACAGTGAAAAGATGATCAAGGTTGATTGATTCCTGAAAGTTTTTGCTTTATGAGATCCGGACGCGCAGATCCTCTACTTCGCATGCACGTCAGACACCGTAGGAGAGAGGGATGAAGACCCAATCATCACTCCTTCAAAAGGGAAGTAGGGGAGAGCCTTGAGATCTGATCTCAATATGAGAGAGGCTAAAGAAGGCTTGATCACACCTGGAAGAAAGGATTCCATGCTAAGAAGGGGATCACGCCAAGAGGTGAACACATCCAGGAGGTCTCACACCCAGGAGGTGCTCACGCCCAAGAATAATCTGCCTTTACCTCCTTCCACGCCCCTTCTTAAATAGATTTGGATGCCCAAACCCTAATCATACTCTTCATGGACTAGGACTCTATAAGTTTGAATCAAATTCAAACTTTTCTAATCCATGAGGAGTCCCAAAGGCAGAAGGAGAGGCACCACCTTGCACCACCCATCTCATCACACGTGCACAAGGAGTTGGGGCATGAAACCAGCACCCCACCACCTCCTTGGTCAGCGTAAGAGAAAGAGAGAGTTCTAGGAAAACATAGCTTAGTGTACCAAATCCAATTTAGTTTAGGTTGGGTTCAATTTGAATCCAATTCGAACCAAATTCTAAAAGACTGTTAATCCTAATCTAATTAGAATTTAGGTCCATGTCCAACTTGAATAACTAACCCAATTAGCCTTAATTAAATCAGGTCCAATTAAATCAGATCTAATCCAAAATAATTAGGACTCGAATCTAATCTCTCAAAATCATTTGGATGATAGATTAGGTCAAACTCATCTCCGAAATTAAACCTACACCTCATATCCAGTACTAGCTAGACATAATCAATATTGAATTCAATATGACCTATAACTTAATTCTTAATTAACTAAATCTATTTATTCAATCAAATCTCATACTTCAAAATAGATGTTAGGTCAATTCTTCCTATGTTGCTTGACTTTGTGCGTGACTCCATAGGTTCGAACATTAAGTCGGTAGTATAGGAACTATTTCTATGCTATCGAAATGACCATCTAGCAATGATACCCGACGTCCAGATTGATCGAATAATTATAAAGCAACATTCAAGAACCTAGGCATATGGTTACTGCATAATTCATCTCTTTGACCCTAATGCTCAAGATGACCTAGGGTTAAACTATTAACCTTGGATGAGTCATCCACATTGCATTTCAATCTTTCTCAAATCTTATGACAGATCACAAAATTATCTTGATCAAGATTTTATTGGATTAAATACAGTTATGCAGTAACTCCTATAATCTGGAGGGGTCAATCCCATCTTGACT
>KE506139.1:2032-57147 GCA_000441515.1 Elaeis oleifera
CCAAGCTCCAATCGAACTTCTATTGTGGATAGACCCCCTCACCAGTCGGATGAACTCTTGCAACAGACGAGCTCCAACAGCTGGACTTTCCCAACGACCGACTACTTCCGGCACCTTCCATACCTCATCGACCGTCGACCTCCAACAGCGCCAATCGACCTCGAACGGTTTCAGTCGAACTTCCACGATATTCTGCAGGTTCTTCCAGTGGACAGACTTCTACGACATCTTCCGAATTCAACCATCAGACGATCTTCTGCCGAATTCTTCATATAATCGGATCTCCCCAGTAGACAGCCTTCACATGAGTTCCTACATCAGACCAGCTCCAGTCGGGCTTCACCAACGAAGATCCACGTCTGAGCTTCTACGGTGAAACAACTTCAGCCTGCAGCGCCAACACCTAGGGTGCCCATCGACAGCGGGTTCGTCGACAACCTCGGGAACATCCGAGCTCCTATCAGACAGAGAGCTACTTTGCTCCTCCGAACATTCTTACCGAACTTCAGCCGACAGGCTTAGACGCTGACAGGCCACAATAATGGCCGCAGCACTACTCCACTTCCTGTAACGGACCCCACGTGGCTCCATCATGCTCTGACAAGTCACGACAACGAACATCATTCCACTCTCTGCAACAGGTCCACGCGGCAAGCCATGACGATGTCCACGTCTCTACTCCACTACCCTCCATAACAAACTCCTGAACGGCCCACTACCAGACGGTTACAGGTGTCATTATCAGTCTGTTGCATCCTCTACCTATAAATAAGGCCTCCCAGATACGTTATTCTCTAAGCTCTCGTCTCTATCTCAAAACTCAGCTAAAATCTCCGTTCGAGCTCTCCATTCTTGTTGAGGCAGAGAACTGACTTGAGCGTCGGAGGGTCTTGCCGGAGCAACCCCAACTCCAGTTTAGACTTCCTTTTGCTGGTCTCGACGGCGATCGCGGCACCCTCGACTCCAGCATCTCTGACGCCGACGGATTTTGCACCAACAGTGATCTTGTGAGAAAAGTGCTCAGGTCCTTATCAAGATCATGGGAGGCAAAAGTCACCGCAATCCAAGAAGCCAAGGATTTGAATACTCTATCATTAGAGGAGCTGCTTGGATCCCTCATGACTCATGAACTGACCATGAAGCAACACACTGAGGAGAAAACCAGAAGAAAAGGACCATAGCCCTCAAGTCGACAGCTCAGAAAGAAGAAGACTCAAAAAAATCAGACAATAGCGAAGAAGATGAGGACTTAGCCCTGATTATCAAAAAATTTAGACACTTCATGAGGAGAAAAGATAGAGGACCAAGAGAAGACCACCAGTTAAGGAGAGCCGAGCAAAGAAAAGAAAGAACAGTCCATCATCTACTATGAATGCAAGAAGCCCGACCACTTCAGATCAGAATGCCCTCAGCTCAAGAAAGATCAAAAGAAGTTCAAGAAGAAGAAGGCCATGATGGCTACATGGAGTGACAGTGATGACTCCACCACTGATGAAGAAACTCATGAAGAAGCCAATCTGTGCCTTATGGCATATGAAAATGAGGTATCACCTGAAACTCAAAGTGAATTTACTTATGATGAACTGTTAGAAGCTTTTCATGAATTTCTAAGTGACCCAAAAAAATTAAGAATAAAAATAAAATCTAAAATTTAGAAACCAAGTATTAGCTAAGAAAAATGAAAAATTAGAATTAAAGAGTCAGTCTCTAATAAAAGAAAAAGATGCACTTTTAGTCAAAATGAAATTCTTGTAAAAGAAAATCAAAAACTAAAGGAAGAAGTTACCAAGTTAAAATCTATGGTTGACAAATTTACATTAAGTTTAAATAAACTTCAGATGATCATTGACAGTCAAAAGGCTGTATATGATAAAATCGGACTTGGCTATAACACTCTAAAAAATAAAAGTCTTTCAAAAATATTTTTGTCAATACATCTATAAAAAAATTATCAAATATTACTTGCTTTAGATGTGGCAAGATAGAGCATAAAGCTTATTCATGTTTATCAAATAAATTTGATGTTAGAACTGTTAAGAAATTTAAATTCTAAAGGAACCATTGTGACTAACCCCAAAGACCCAAGATAGCTTGAATACCTAAGATTAAACTTGATTTCATGTGTGCAGGTGTGTCTTGCATCCCAAGCAACAAAACGAAAGTGGTATCTCGACAGTGGATGCTCAAGATACATGACTGGTAATAAATCTCAGTTCATCATATTGGAAGCCAAAAATAGAGGGATGGTCACCTTTGGAGATAATGGCAAAGAGAAGATCATCGGCATTAGTAATATTGGTATCACTCCCTCCACTTATATTGAAAATGTATTACTTGTAGATGGTCTTAAGCATAATCTTTTAAGTATTAGTCAATTATGTGATAAAAGTTATAAAGTAATTTTTGAATCATATATGTGCATAGTAACTAGTCCCATTGATGTTAGTATTAGATTCATTGGACATAGGCATGGCAATGTATATATAGTTGATTTGGATGATCTATCCTTATGAAATATGTAATGTCTTGTGGCCATGAATGCTAAAATTAATGAGATTAGTTGGCTTTGACACCGTAGGCTTGCACATATTATTATACACACATTTTTTAAAATTATTAAAAAAGATTTAGTTGTTGGTTTACTAAAAATTAATTTTGACAAAGATAAAATTTGTGATGCGTGTCAATTAGGTAAGTAAACAAGAGTTTCCTTTAAATCTAAAAATATTGTTTCAACTTCTAAACCTTTAGAACTCTTGCATATGGATTTATTAGTCCTATAAAGACAACTAGTTTCAGAGGAAAAGATATGATTTTGTAATCATTGATGATTTTTCATGTTTTACTTGGGTTTTATTTTAGCTTCTAAGGATGAAGCATTTTCAGCTTTCTCTAAGTTTTATCGAAAGATTTCAAAAAAAAAGGCTTACAAATTATTTTATTCGAAGTGACCATGGCACTGAATTTGAAAATAAAGATTTTGAAGAATTTTATGATGAAAAAGGCATAGATCATAACTTTTCAGCACCTAGAGCACCACAATAAAATGAAGTTGTTGAAAAAAAAAATAGAACTCTAGAAGAAATGGCCTGTACCATGCCATGTGAAAGCAAGCTCCCAAAGTACTTTTGGACAGAAGTAATTAACACAGCATGTTACATTCTAAACCGTACCTTGATAAGATCATTTTTAAAGAAAATACCTCATGAATTATGAAAGGGTAGAAAACCTAATATAAGCTATTTCATATTTTGGTTGTCGATGTTTTGTTCTAAATAATGACAAAGATAGCTTAGATAAATTTGATATTAAATCTGATGAAACTATCTTTCTTGGCTATTCCACTTCTAGCAAAGCTTTTAAAGTATTTAATAAAAGAATACTAGTAGTGGAAGAGTCAATTCATGTTGTTTTTGATGAAACTAATGATCTTCCATCAAAGAAGAGAGAGGATGCTGATGATGCAGGTATTATAGAAGATTGAATGAAAAAGCTCATCCTCAATGACTCAAATGAGCAAAATAAAGATCAATTAGATGAAAAGCATGAAGATGAAAACATCAATGATCAGAACATTCAAGAACAACCTCAAGGCACAGGTAATCTTTCACAGAAATAGAGGTATATACATAATCACCCTAGAGAATTAATAATTGGTGATCCGACATAAGGAGTAAAAACTAGATCCTCACTTAGAGATGTTTGTAATTATGTAGTCTTTGTTTCACATCTAGAACCTAAAATAATAGATGAAGCAGAAAAAGATCATAACTGGATAATTATCATGCAAGAAGAACTAAATCAATTTGAAAGAAACAATATATGGACACTAGTTGCTAGACCTAAAAACCATCCCATAATAGGAACTAAATGGGTATATAAAACAAATTAGATGAAGATAGAAATGTAATAAGAAATAAAGCAAGATTAGTTGTTAAAGATATAATCAACAAGAAAAATTAATTTGATAAAATATTTGCTCCTATTGCTATATTAGAAGCAATAAGAATGCTACTTGCTTTTACTTTCTTTATAATTTTAAATTATTTTAAATGGATGTTAAGAGTACTTTTTTAAATAGTTATATTGCTGAAGAAGTATATGTAGAACAACCTTCTGATTTTGAAAATCATAAATTTTTAGATCATGTATTTAAATTGAACAAAGCTTTATATAGATTAAAACAGGCTTCTAGGGCATGGTATGAAAGATTAAATAAGTTTCTATTAGAAAATAATTTTCAAGAGGAAAAGTTGATTCTACTCTTTTTATAAAAGAAAAGATAAAAAAATTCTAGTCATATAGATATATGTTGATGACATTATATTTAGATCTATTAATGAAGATTTGTGTCAAGAGTTTGCCAAGCTCATACAGCGGGAGTTCGAGATAAGCATGATGGGAGAATTCAATTTTTTCCTCGAACTCCAGATTAAACAAATGAAGGAAGGGATCTCCAACACCCAAAGTAAGTACACAAGAGAATTATTAAAAAATTTAAATGGAGAGCTCAAAAATTATAAGTATACTTATGACCCCTTCCTGTAAATTAGAAAAAGATGAGCATGATAAAAATATTGATTCAAAGCTCTATAGAGGCATGATAGGCTCTTTATTATATCTGACTATAAGTAGACCTGATATAATGTTCAGTGAATGTATATGTACTAGATATCAATCAAATTCTAAGAAATCTCACTTAAATGCTGTTAAGAGAATTTTTAGGTATTTAAAAGGAACACAAAATCTAAGTCTTTGATTTTCAAATAATCTTTCATGGACTTAATAGGTTATTCAGATGTAGACTTTACTGGATGTAAACTAGATAAGAAAGTACTAGTAGAACTTGTCAATTTCTAGGAGTAAACTTAATCTCTTGATTTAATAAGAAGCAAAATTCAGTGACATTGTCTACGGTCGAGGTCGAATACATTGTAGCTAGAAGTTGCTGTGCTCAAATCCTATGGATTAAGCAACAACTCATAGATTTTGGTATTAAACTTAAAAATATTCTCATAAAATATGATAATACTAGTACCATCAATTTGATCAAAAATTTAATTCAATACTCTAGATCAAAACACATTGAAATTAGACATCATTTCATAAGAAACATATTTAAAATAATGACATAACACTTGAATACATAAACACTGAAAATCAATTAGCTGATATTTCACCAAAGTATTTAATGAAAATAAATTTTATGAAATTAAAAGAATTGGGCATCTTAGATCCTTCTGCTTGAATTTTTACTATTTTTCACTCCCAAAATTTATTAAAATTTTTTGACTTCATTATCCTAATTTTAGGAGCCATCTATCATTTTTTGAGAATTTTTTAAGTCAATTAAAAATCCATCAGTGCTATTTAAATACCTTCTCAGATTTTTTTCCATTGAAATATTCAATCAAAAATCTCATCAAAATTTATTTAGACCCCCTATGATCATCTCAACTCAATATGACCAATTTTTAATTTTTTCTCTCGAATTTTTTCTCATTTTTAATTATTTTTTGAAACACCTGATGCAACCCTGGATGGGGTGTCCCATTCGTGCGGGTAGGCTCTTTTCAAGTGAGCCGATCCAAATCCTGTTTCATTAAAAGGGGTTCTAAGGCATCTCAAATCCAAGACTCTTCTTCTTCCTCTCATCCCAACCTAGGAACCTCATCCTAGATCTCCAAAACCCAAAATCTCTCAAAATTGAGGTTTGCTCTCCCCAAATTTCTTGATCTCATGGCTCATTCTCTTGTTTCCCCAAATTCCAAACCTAACCCATAAATCCATGAGAAACTCTCCAAAAATCATCTTCTCCTCTTAAGTTTTACTTCAATCCACATCCTTCTCCATCCTCTTGACCATTATTCATCCTCTTCTTGGGATATGGCTCTCAAAATGAGAATGCCACAAAGAAGAAAATCGGTGAGATCCTTGGAGGCAGAGGAAAGAAGGAAGAAGGCAGCACATGAGCCAACCCAAGCATCCCCACCAGTGACTCCAAGTAAGATTCTCTTATTTGTAAGGAAAGTTATTTGGGTAGAAATGTAGACTTCAAATTTTTGAGGCATGATGGTTTTCAATTAGAGGTAAACTAATTCAGCAAGGATGAAAATTTTCCTAAGTTTGTCTGAGCCGATTTATGTTGATTTGGTCAAAGAATTTTATTCAAACTTGGTGTTCTCTAAGGGTGTTTTAAAGTCTGCTATGAAGGGAGTCCAAATTATCTTACATGCACCTAGGCTAGGAAGGTTACTTCAGATACTTTATGAGGGTAGTTGTCTAAATGAACTACCTAAAAAGAAAATTGGTCTCAGGACTATACTTAGGAGAGATGATGTAGAAGGATTTCTGAAGATTGAGGCTAAAGACCTTAGTGTGGAGATGAGGCTACTCCACCACATAGTGTCTAGGATTTTCTTCTCTAGAGGGGAAGATATGACTTGATGACCAGTAGAGATATTTATCTGATGCACCATGTAATTTTTGAGACTCCCCGAACCTATCTTTTCTGATGATAGATGCCATGAGGGAGCCTTGAACAGGTCCAAGGCTCCTTGCCTTATGGCATGGCCCTCATTATGATTTTTAGGGAGTCAGGAGTGAGTTTTGAGAGAGAGGTTGTCTGTAGATTGTCATATACTGACACCTACAACAACCACTCTCTTAGGTGCATGGGTTTTGTGAGAGTTGATGGCCGTTGGGCCAAGGGACGAGCTGCAGCAGTTGAGGAGGAGGATGAGGAGAAGGAGGAGCATGCTGAGGGGAGGGTCCATCTTCTCCTGTGCCCAGGCCGAGTCTAGTTGTTCACCATATTTCAGAATCTCAGGCAGGATCCTCGATCAGAGTATCCCCATTGCACCATATCGTGCCTACTTTTAGCTTGGGGGATGTTGATATGGGATAGCTAGCTGAGAAAGTGGCAGAAATCTTATCTGTTCAACAGCAGTAGTTTCAAGATCAGATACTATAGCAGCTCCACTATTTTTAATAGTATTTGGAGCAGATTCTCCAACAGCAGCAGCAGCAGCAGGCATAGCAGCAACCACAGCAGCCATAGTGGTTTCATCCAGCTCCACCGAGTGCCTTCTCTGATCCTTTTTGGACTCTTCTATTGTGCCACATATTTTCTCTTTGATGACGCTCTTGTCTGACTTGAGTACTAGATTGGAGGGTGTAGAGAGCTCCCTTCTCAGATTCAATGGCAGGATTTTTGATATAGAGAGGGAGATCAGATGGATTGTAGACTCTCTCTCTGCTGGAGTGGGCACATCGACTTCTTCTTCTACACCTCAGCTGGATGGCTTGGCCCGAGAGATTGAGAGACTTCATAGCTAGCTTCGTTCTTCTCTTGAGATGATTCGAACAGACATCAGAGACTCCAGAGACTTTGTATCTGCTAATCTAGATGGGCTCCGACTTACAGTGAGAGGTATCCTATCCCAGCTTGATGCTATTAGGACTTAGCTTCAGTCTAGGCCCTCTACATCTAGTGAGCCAGTCTTTATTCAGCCCATTGCTTTCTATCCTCCGACATCTTCCTCTCGAACCAGATCCTTCGATCGAGGACGAGGCTGATCTTGTTCATCTATCTTGATTTCATGCTTGATGCCCAGTCTCACTGATTTACTCTTTTTATATTAGATTACTTAGTTATATTTTGTAGATTGGATGTATGAGAGCTTTATACTTATAGATATATATTATGACTCTTGTAACCTCTCTTTTTGGTGTAAATGAATGAGGTTATTATCATTTCATTTAGCTCATTTCTTTTGGACGAATGAATGCCTATTATACTTGAATGAATGCTCTATTACTTTGATACTTGACCTACCACCATGAAAAATCTTACTCCCTTGAGTCCATTTTTCTGATGATGTCAAAAAGAGAGAGAAATTATGGTAAAAGTAGTGTATATATATATTTTCTAATAAATCTCTTGCTACTTTAAGCTCTTTTAAATTTTTACTCTGATACAGTATTTTGCTCTGATACGCCCATCTTTTTACTCTAATACATATATTTTATCCTCATTTTGATACTATTTAAAAAATTACTTTGATACATCTATTATTCTTGAATGCTCTGATAATTTATTTTTTCATTGATACCAAAATGACTCGGTACATCCATTTTTATTTTACAAAATACTCAAATTTTTCCTCTTTTAATTCTTGATCAAGTGGTGTCATTCTTACTTTAAGATCAAAACAAGAAAAAGAGAAAGAAACATTCTTTCACACTTAGTGCTTTGATAACTAAAATTTTTTATGAATCATCTGTGCTTCAATAAAAAAAAAATTTAATTAAACACTCTTTATATAAGAAAGAGAGAGATCTTTTTCAAAATGATCAAAATAATCTAATTCATACAAGAAAGGAAGGATTTTGATTGAATAAGAATAATTTTTTGAAATACTCTGATACCTTCACAAATGGTTTCAATAAAATGAATTAGATCATTAAAGTTTACTGAAAATATGTATATCATAATCTTCTATGTTGAATCTTTGGCATAATTCTACTAGTGCTTCATAAACTTAAATTCTTTGAGCTTTAAAGATATATTTTATGAACACTCAAATATTTTATCATCATCAAAAAGGAAGAGATTGTTGCTCCAAGAATTGAGTTTGATGATCACAAACTATTTGAGAAGACTACTAATGTGTTTCTTATCCTTGAAGATTATTTTTGTAATATTTCAAGTAGTCCAAAAAATTGAGTTTACAAAGCCTCATCGAGCATGCCAAAGTTGAAGTTTCTGCAAGATGGAGAGGTTTCCGAAGGCTTTTGAGAGTGTCCAAGTTATTTGAAAGCATTCGAAAGTGTTCTAGTAAGTTTTGGATTTTAAATGTATGAAAACTAGGTTGGCATAAGAGACGACCTATCCGGGTCATCCCCTTTCATTGGGTAGCCGGCACGTCTGTTTTTGGCTCATGGCATGCAGTGGAACGATTCATTTGGGATGATCCATGCAGCGGGATGACCCATCTGGGATAACTCCTAAGATCCTGAGATCAAAACAGAAAGCTAAAGTTTCTGTCTGGCCAATTGGGACAACCCATGGGACATTCCATTGCTAGTGGGATGCCCCATGGGACGTCCCATTCCTGCGAGCATGTGTAACGGCTAGTTTTCAGCCTATTTTGGTGTATTTAATGTGCATTAAACACACTCCAACGGATTTAAACCAATTTTAAAATATTTTAAAGGTAAATGGTGATTATAAATGCTCTCTTGAAGTAAAAAATCATAAAATTTTGCAAGTATTCAATTTCAAATCCGAGAAAAGCTCATTCAGCCCTAAAAGAGAAAAAGAAAATTTAATCACTTCACCAACCACTCTCTAGCAGCAATCAAGTATGAAATTCATTGAGTGTGTTCAGCAAAAGCTTCTTCCCCTTGAGTATTGTATTTCTATTGCATTTATTGTATCTATTTAAGAAGATTGTGTGCTGAATTTTCGTACCTATTTTTTGAAATTATATTTGGATTTTTTGAGTTTTGGGGGATCCGAACCTTGAATCGGATTGTTGAAGATTGACTTATACTTGAGAATAAGTGTTCTTGCTTGGATAGCAAGAGTCGGAGGTGTCCGACATAGTGTAATCTTTTGAATCCATTTAGTGGATTGAATTTTCAAGTAAGGACTTGAGGAGTGGATGTAGGTGCAAGATTAGCATCAAACCACTATAAATTCTTTGTGTTTGTTGTGTTTGCCTTTCTTTACTTATTCTTTATATCTTATACTTGCAATCTTATCATTTGTATTTGAATTCATTCTTATTGAAAATCAACCCTCTCCACTCAAACATTTTAGCACATTGTTTAAGTGTACTAATCTTTAAATTTTAAAAAGGCTCAATTCACCTCCCTCTTGGACTCCATATCTGTGCAACATCTTTCTTAAGTATTTGAGAAATACTAAGGACTAATGACTCATTTATGAAGAATCTGACTTAAAATATATGGGATATAGTAATCCCAATTTTCAATCGGTTCGAGATGACTGTAAAAATGTGTCGAGTTATGATTCACCCTAAACAGAGGAGCGATATGCTGGAAAAATTTCAAGTAGTAAACAAGTAGCTGATTTAATTTATGAGGTAGAATACATTGTGGCATCTGATGCTGCAAAAGAAGTAGTTTGGTTGTGAAAGTTCATTAACGAGCTTAGAGTGGTACTCTCCATCGATGGTCCAGTCCTTGTGTATTGATAGCACCGGAGCCGTAGCTCAAGCTAAAGAACCATAGTCTCATTAGAGAACTAAACACATTCTGCATCACTATCACCTTGTAGGAGAGATCATAGTTCGAGATGACGTCGACCTTCAAAAGATTGACAGAAAAAAAAAATTGATCGACCCATTTACTAGAGCCATCAGATTCAAGGAGTTCGATGAATACAAATGGAAGATGAGTATTTGATACTGATCTGATTGGCTTTAGTCCAAGTAAAAGTTGTTGAAAAATATATCCTAAAGTCAATCATTTGGATGATTATGCTACTTATAATTTATACATAAATTATAAATAATAAAATTATTTGATAAATTCATCATAAGGTGTGCATCTTCCTTAGTAAACTCTTATATTATGATGAAGTCCTTAGAACTACTTACAATCGATAAAGAAGAATTTATCGTGTAGTTCTTAAACTCGTTTGCGATCAAATGATACGTTATTAATCGGGATGATAATATTTATCAAGTATAAGTCATTGTGTGCCATATGGGTTGATTGTCCTCTTAACTAAGGAGTGTGGAGATACTGGCATAGTATACAAATGAGATGTAGGAGTATATTATCACTGAATAGTGATCAAACTGTGGAGCACTCTACTATCAAGAGTGGCTCACAAAGAATATGGACATAAGTGTCCCTCCGACCTGAGATCACCATGGTGACTTGCAAGCAATTCACTGTGCTTTGGTGCGAGACTATCTGTATTTTCAATATAGTGACAGAAGGCTACTGGGTATAGTTAAGTACTTACGAAATCAGTGTGTGAGTCAAGATGGGATTGACCCCTCCGTATCACAGGAGTTAATGCATTATTGTATTTCAATTGAGCAAAATCTTATCCAGGATAATTCTTGTGAGGAGTTACAGGATTTGAAAAAGATTGAAACACAATGTGGATGACTATTTAGGGTTGACAGTTAAATCCGAGGTCACCTTGAGCATTAGGGTCAAAGGGATGCATTATGCGGTAATCATGTCTCAAGTTCTTGAATGTTGCTTTACAATCATTCAATACTATCCTACCGTCGAGTATCATTGCTAGATGGTTACTTCGATTGATATAAAAGTTATTCCTATGCTATTGACTTAGTGTTCGAACCTACAGGATCACACATATTAGAAGTTTCAATCTGATCTGATGGTTGATCGATGATTGAGAATCGTTGAAGGGTATAATCATCAATATGATTGATGATTAATCCTATGCAAAGGTTACAATTAATAATCCATTAAGAGTTAGTGAATTAGAAAATATTAATTAACAATTAGATTGTTAGTTAGCTCAATTTGATGGAGCAATGATGTTTGTATCAAGTCTAATTGAATTGGATTCAATTAGGTTCAATCCGATTGGGTTATTAGATGATCTAATCGCTAAGGAAGATCAATTTTTGATTTTTCAGGATTTGAGTTCAATTATTTTTTAATTAGATTAGGATCTAATTGATTTCTAGTTGGATTAGAAATCTCTTTATCCTTGGGTGCAACCAATTCCTAAATTGGTTAGGAATTAATTAACTACCTAAAGGAGGAGTCCCAGTCTACTGGGACTCTCTCTCCCTTGCCACCCCATGAGAAACTACCCACAACTCTTCATGCGGTCTTAATTTTGTGTGAGGCATCTCCATGCAATAAGAGTTTCCACCCTCCTTTCTCACGTCAAATATGGGATAAAATCTGGTTTAAAGAAAAGTTTGAATTTGATTCAAATGGAATTCCTTATCTTGATAAGATTGGATCTCATCCCAACTACCTACACGTCATGCCTTAAAACCTCTTCTTTTGTGCCACAAAGGAGAAGTTTTACCATAAAAATTAGTTGGGGCATGAGGGATCTTTTACTATGAGAATTGATTTCTCAACACAAAAAGAAAACTAATTTTGAGCATCAAAATCAGCGTGTAATAAAACAAGTTGTGCGGTATCTTTTCTTAGGGTGTGTGCTTGGCATGGGTTTTATTTTAGTGGGCCTCCTCCTAAACCCTAATCCCCTCTTCCCTATGTAAGGGGTCCAATAGTTGGATGCCCCATATGTGAGAAAAATTAGAAAAGATGGTCTTCTGTTGGGCGGTGGTCTTTTCTCCTTGGCGTTAGGATTTTGGATGAGAGAAAAATCAGGAGAGAAGGAGTTCTCTCTTATCTTCTTCCACCAACCTTTCCTCCTCCTTGGATCAGCCTTCAAGGATTTCTACAAGGAGCTAGCACTCCAGGGAGGTCGATCTGATCGTGCTTCGTATAGATACCTGTAGTGGCTGAATGCGTGTGCGGCTTGGAGCAATATACAAGCCTTCGGTATTCAGCTGGGTGATCTTCGACCCGCACTCAAGTACAAAGATCCGATCTCTATCATCAATTAGATTAGATCTAACTTTTAGTTGTTATTTTCAGATTATGCATGCATGTTTCATATCACAAGATCCATGCTTGGACAGTTTTAGATTAGATCTAGTCCATAGTAGATTAAATAGTTTAATTTTGATTGCTTCTACTATATGAAATTTTAAATCTATGTATAAATTGCCCTAGCTTTTCTTTCACTATTTTTCTTCTTTTTGTTTGATGACTAGAGAGTAGCAATGAAGATCACCTGAGGTATTGATCTAAAATTTGTTTGAAAGACATGTCATGTAGGAGAGTTGGAAGGTCAACCTGTGAATTTCCAAACAATAGAATGGACTTAGCAAAAGCTATAATGGACCAGGATAGTGCAAGTGTGGCTTCCTATTGAAAATACGAACTTCATGGAGTGATGACAACCTTAGACCGAGGGTCAAGAGTTGTTCAAACTATTAGGTAAGTATGATCGGCCTTATAGTTAAAATGCAAGTAATTTAATTATGATCTTTGTAGCTAATTGTTACTGTTATTGTGGAAAGATTTATATCATGGGTATCTCATATGGGTTGATCCTGAAACAAAGGATCTAGCCAAAGCAACTCTTCTTGAAAAGCTAGAGATTTGAAAGTTGGGGTAAGAAAATTATTTGGAATTATTGGAAGGTATAAAGAACATGTATCAAAATTGAAAGGAGAGAATCAGTTTGTTAGAAAAGAGAGTTTTTTAAAAAGAAGGTTATTGATAGCAAAATGGAAGCAACAAAAGTGAAGATTGAATGTGCTAGGTTGAGGGAACTTAACAGTGCTACAAGGAGGAAGTTTTATATGATTGTAATGATGGTTTCATGGATCATGATAGTAATTATGCTTTTGTTTTGAGTGAAAAATAATTTATAATTATGTTATAATTTTGAAAGTAATCTATATAATGAATGTTTGGCACAAATCAATGATATCATCTTTGTAATCAGCATTGAAATGCACTTTATATGTAGTGTAACAATTTTGCATGTTTTTACAAAGAGCTGCATCATATGTGACCAATATTCTGATATTCATTTTGGCTAAAATATCCCTTGCAGTTCAAACCTATTTTGAATCATATCATGCTCTAATTTGTGCCAAGAGATTCTATACCCTATTAACATAGCCTTTACTTGTAATTCGCACCAAGAGATGCTATAATTTATATTAGTTTCATTAAGAGTTTTTGGTATAGTTATAAAAGGTGTCTTTAGTCATTGATACATATTATTAGTAATATGCAAATACAAATGCATATGGTATTTAAACATGGTATAAAATCAATTATGATATATAGTGTGAATTTTTGAATGATCATATGAACAACAAATGGTTTTCTAAAGCTTCATTACATAAGTTTTCTATAAGCTACATACCAGTTGTGGAACTCTATTGCATTAGCATCACCATATAGATTTTATGAAGGAAATGAACGATGAATTCAAAGCTGAAGCTGAAGAGAGTTTTAGAACCATGAAACTAAGCTCTAAAACAAGATTGAAAAGAGTTTCATAGTTGTGAAACTAAGTTATAAAATATGGACTAAGGAGAGTTTTAGAGTTATGAAGCTAAGCTCTAAAAGATGGACTGAAAAGAGTTTAAGAACTATGAAGCTAATTCTGAAACATGGACTGAACATATTTCAAAGATAGTGAAATTGATAAATTTTATTGCTCAATTTGGAGACCTAAGATATTGAATTTGAGCTCATTTTCAGAGCTCTAAGACATTCAAACCTAGTTAAGTTTTATAGCTTTGAAACTTTGAGATTGAGCTTAGTTTTAGAGCTATGACACCTTGAGATTGAGCTTAGTTTCAAAGATCTAAAATTTTGATAGGTCATTTTTAACAGAAGTCCTAGATTTGAAATTGAGATTTTGGCCACAACGTAAGTAAAAAGTTTCAGTTAAAACTTTAAATCAGAGCTCAATTTTAGTTGAAACTTTGAGACTAAGCTCAATTTCAGAGTTCGATTTTAGTTGAAAAGTCTAAAGTTCAATCTCATGCTACTGCTGTCATTATATATCATTCAAGTTATAAACATTCTGATAAGTTAATGAAACTTATAAAATATTCTTTCATTCAAGTTATAAAGAAAGTACAATAAACTATTTGCATAGCTCTAAAACATTAAACTTATAATGCACATTGACATCAGTGTCTAATAAAATACAGACAAATAAATAAAAGGACCTAATTTTCACAGACAAATAGCTACTGAATCACATAGGATATTGATCCATAGATAAAATACAAGAACTTAACTTCTACAAACAAAACAAAATGCTATCCATTGATAGCACAATGATCCTGAGACTTCCAACATTTTGTCCCTCAAGGACCATGCATGTGTCACCCAATACTGCTTTCCTAAGTCTCTGATTGAGAAGAAGTAGGATAACTAAATCCACTAATGATGTCACACCCTAAATTTGAGACATAATATGGCCATGCTATGGAGGGGTACCGTTCTCAATAACATAAAGCCTAATAATCATAGTCAGCTAAAATTCATCATAAATAAAATATAATAAAAGATTCAATTCTATCATTCATCAAGTAATTAAACTAAGATTGGGTTAGAACATCTAAATTCAATATCAAATACCAAAATCTATGTTTCAAAATATATCAATAGTTAACTACAAGTCCATAATTATCCTATAAATTAAGATTCAACTACAAAATCTTCAAGCTCGCTAGCGTAAATCCTCAAGCCTAGATCATCCTTCATTCCTAACCTTGTTTATTTAGACAAAAAAAAAGCTACACAAACTCAATAAATAAATCTTACACTATCTTATCCGAATCAAGCATAAGTTTATATATGTATTAATAAATCTTTTAAACCAGATGATTATCATTAAAAGATAAAACTTTCATAATAATAGTATATCATAAATCAATCATGCTCTTGCATATGCCTAAATCATATAATTTATATAAATAAGATTTACCAATGTATAGCATAAATAAATTCATAAATTATATTAATTTTAAAGATAAATCATAAATCATCTATCATTTTGGCATATCATAATTTTTAATAATTCTCTCGGACTAAATGCTAAGATCATTTTATACCTATGATAGGGCTGTAATCAAATCATGTCAACTACTATAAGCTGTAGGCAAGGGCCGTATGCTGAGCTACTATAATCTCCTAGCGAGGGCCATGTGCCAAACTATTATAATCCGCTGCGAGGGCCATATGCCAAACTATTATAAATCACTAGTGAGGGCCATATGCCAACTATTGTAACTTGCTCGTAAGACCGTACATAGCCATACTTTTAAATAATATTTTCTTAAAATACATATTCTTACATCGTAAATAAATAAGTTAAAAGATATTTAACAACTTTACAGAGTTCATAATCTATAAAGTAAAACAATCATGAAATCAGTATTTTATAATAATTATATAGATTTTCATAAATATAGGATTCATAGTTCACAAACAAATCATTAATATTAAAATATCCATAAAACCATATTTTCATAAGAATACATGATTTACATAATATCATATGCTTGATCCTTAATTTAAAAAATATAGAATCATCGATGTCAAATATTTTTTTATATTTCATAAAGTCTTAAGCATTGAAAGCATCCAGTAATTTGAAAACAAGTCAGGAACATCAATCCTAGCCCTTCAAGCTTTGCTAGATGAATTTATCAAACCTATCTAACATATTAAAAATATAATTAATTTTATTAATAAATTTAATTATAAAGAAAGAAGACTATATTTTTGTATTCAGTTTAATAGGCTATTTAAGAATTAGAGTAATTCAAGGCTTCCTAGTTGAGGATCAGATCTAAGTAACTCGATCAAAAAATTATGAAGTATAGATTAGATCAAGGCTAAGATCAATCAATATGATTCATCAATAATAGATTTCAAAGATATTCGATATGGTCGGGATAATCGATTTGATAAACTACACAGATATCAAAGCAATTTCAGATCTCTTTGGAAAGTTTATCTCAAGTTCATACTGGAGTCCATGGATCATATAGAGAGAGGATAGAGAGAGATATAAGAGAGAAGGAGAGAGAGAGATAAGAAAGAGAACCATTCTCTTTTCTTTTCTTTTTTCTTTTCTTTTCTTTTCTTCTCTTCTTCTTCTTTTCTTTTCTTCTTCCTTTTCTTGGCTGAACAAAGGAGGAATAAGGATGGTGGTTGGTGCTCCGGCAGGGTGCGACGGCATGACTGAAGGTTTGGCAATAGGCGGCCAACGATGGTAGGGTAGGGGACAGTCGGTGGTGAGGATTGATTGGTGAAAAATCATGAAAAAAAACCCAAAATAGGGTATCCAGGCCATTCTTGGCTTTTCTTTGATAGTCGTTCACCAATGGCCGTGATCTCACCGTGGAGGGTCGTAGGGAGGTCAAGATACCTAGCCTAAGGCTCAATTTCAAGAGATGGCCACATTGATGATTGGAAAAATCAAAGTAAGATAAGAAAATAGGGGATTCTTCTTTGTAGTAGGTTTTCAGCAAAATCGATGGCCGCAGCAGTGCCCAAAGTAATGAGAAGATGAGGAAGAGAGAGAGGAGGGAGGATCGGGGCCTTATTTGGTTGCGATCATGGAGAAGAAATCCAACAAAAATCAAAAGAAAGAGAGAGGAGAACTCGATAATCTATGATGGAGGATCACGGGAGGGGGGATGGGGGGGCTATTATCAAGAGCTTTAGGGTTAATTGCCCTATAACTTTAGATTTTTTTCAGATTCCATCGAAAAAGAGACTCTTCCAGTATTTTGTTTTTTTTATTTTTTGGCCACTTTAAAATTCATGCGGTTGGTCTTAATTGAATCAAGTTATCACAAGTGATGATGCTCCTTTTGACATCTAAATGAGCTTTTAGTAATCCCCTTATAACATAGCTTCTGCCATCCCCACTCATATGACTCACATTGCCTAAGCCTTGTAAGAATATATAGACAAGTTGGTGTATTTAGGTGATAGAGAAGAACAAACTAATATGAATCTCATCATATAAAATCTTTCTCCAATATTAGGTAACATATAGAGCCCATAACCCTTTGGTAACCTGTCCTGCCTTGATTGTTTTCTAATTTTCCTAGAGCCTTGCTCATAATACTACTACTTATTGCCTGAAGTCCTTCTCTTTATAGGCAGCTTTGCTTAACTTCTTGCACTGGTTATAACCTAGCATAAAATAAGAACAACTTGTTAGTGATTAATAAGAACAACCTGTAACATAGCTCTAAGTTAAATAATGAGCTAGAATACTTCATGATTAAACTAGAACAATCCAATTTTTCTTGGCTAGATCTAGGTCTCTTTGCTGTTAGTTCATGAGTTAAAACACTTGACGATACCTCACTTTTTTTAAGGCATCCTTGCTTGTTATGACTTCTCTTAAAGCATGTTTGACAGGTCATATGTTTCCACCTTTAAAAGCTTTTGAGGGTTCTTAGAATTTTCATGTATATCCTTTATTTATCTTTTATGGTCTACTTGGCATAATTCTCACTGGTGCTTCTCCCTATCACAAGTTGAAGAACAAATTTATAGCACCTTCTTCAAATATTTTGGCATACCACTCCACTATATAATCCTCAACATTATCATTCTTATACCATATTATAGAATAATATGAATAGATGATATACCTGTTAGATTCCATACATTGTAAGTATAATTTCTATCCAACAAACTAACTTTATAAGATTGCCCTTTCTATGTCACTTTGTATTTTCTATCTCTATTATAAATTGTCTCACACCATTTACTTTCAACCTTAATCCTCTCAATTTTTTCTTGAATTTGAAGGCATATTCTTCCATTCCACTAGTCAATGTCCTCCCTTTTCTTTACCATCCTCACCATTATTATCCTCCTTATATCTTTAAGCATCTTGACAACTGGCATCTCCATTGCTTTTATTATGTGTAAGTTGAATATTTCTATCATATTATTGTCAAGCACATCACACTGTGAGAAGGGATTAAAAAAGATCTTCATAAAGATTCTTATCTTTCATGAAGTTTCTTCGTGCCTCCTTTGATTGTCCTTTCATCTCATACAAGACATCAAAGAAGTCCCTTTTTGTAATACACTTTATAGCCCTAAACACAATAGACTTCATAATCCATCCTTATGCTTTTCCTCCAATTCTATATATATGCCTTGCACAATATCTATGCTTGGGGTATAACAGCAAATTAGCAACTACTTGTCCCAATCCTACATAGAAATATATAATAAAAGTTAAAGTTTGAAAAATATAATAGTTGAAGTTTGAAAATAATGTGAACTTTTACTTTCGTTGGTCATTGATAAGTGTCCAACCCATCCCACATCTAAGCCATACATGATCCTCGATCAAAAGATGAATGAATCTAGATCAAAAGTCTCTCATTCCACTTTAACCAAAGCCCATGTAATTGCAAACATCTAGTTTTTGGCATCTCTACCAATGGAATCTAACAATTCACCCTTGCAAATTATTTAGAAATATTCATCAACCCAAAATGGATATGCAAGTGGCCAAGAATCTCCTTCTAAGTGCTTCAAACTGTATGTATAACCTCTAAAACTGGACTCCATCATCAATCCTATCAACTTTTAAATCATTGTGGTGCCCTTGTTGCTCCATCCAAGCTCTCGATCCTTACAATAATCATATAGCCTTGCATAATGCTTATGATGAAACCCTCTAATCTTCTCTAGTGCCATTTGCCTTGTCCTCCAGTAAGTGGTCACAATTACACTAACTTCATATTTTGTCCTAATAGCATGTATCATGTCTCTTGGCTTATATATAGGATATACTCTTGGCTTGTCTAGAAGCTCCAATACAATCTATCTCACAGTTATTTGCGTACTCTTATAGGTCTTTACACATCTATACTCTCTTATATAAGTCTTAATTTGAACTTTATCTCTAATATTCTCAAATGAATACTATAGTTTAAATAGACAACTACCAAATATATATTCAACATTTGCTATACTTGACCACAACATCTTTAAACTCTTCAATTGTACTGAAACTATATCTTTACAAACTTTATATCCGTATGTTAATTTTGGAGTTGAAATATGTCCACTTCTTCCTTCTCCTAAACTCATCAATCTCATTCTCAGAGTTTGACACATGGGTCTTAAACTCTAAAAAATCAAGGTACTCATTCTAGTACCTAGTGTCTTCTTTTACTTCATCCAAAGCAGCACTCTAATAGCTTGATCCTGTACTAACACTCAAAAATGGTGGTTGCGATATTTAAACATCATTAACCATATTGTTATTCTTATTTCTTACTTTCTTTACTACTCTCTTTATATCTCTCAGCTTGTTGACCCCTGGATTGATTTTGATGATAATAAAGTATTTGAGTATAAATTGTTAAGTTACTAATATTATTTATGAGGATGTATAATTTCAAATTCTAAGTGCTCACAATTTTGAAGCATTTTTGTCAACTAAATGAAGAACCACCACTGAAGAACTAAGTGAAGAAACTCTAGACTAGACACACTTTGTAAAAATTTAATAAGGATTAAATCAAGTTGAGAAGGCAAATCTAGTCTAAAAATCAAATTAGAGAAGAAAGACTATCTAAGAAGTCATGGCACGCTTGACACACCAATTGATCTGACCCAGTGAAAATTTAAACTGACCCAATCTCAAAGAGAACAAAAAGACAGAAAGTCATGTTTCAAAAAATAAGAGACTTAGCCGATCCAGTTTTAATGAGTCGATCTAGTGAAGAACTTAGCCGATCCAAAGGATTAGTAAGCCGATCCAGTTTTAGAAGGCAGCAAAAGATAGAGAGTCAATTTTTCAGCCATCTGATATTAAACCGATCCAAAGATCAACTGAGCTGACCTAGTGAGGAACTGAGCCGACTCAAAGAAGGCTGAGTCGACCCAATGACTGTAATGGCTAATTTTTTAGAAAGACAGCTTTTTGCCCAAAATGCCTTACAACGGCTATTTTCTCTCTTCCAATGGTTAGAACATTAAAAGCAGACAATCCAGATGCCTTATAATGGTGAAAAATCTGAGGAGTATATAAGGAAACCCTTTGGAGTATTGAAGACATCTTTTGAAACCTACATTGAAGAGCATTCAAGTGAATTTCTGTGCATTCAAGTGTATAAGCAAAATAGTGAAGGGAAGGAGTGCTTTTCAAATAATTTTTTTGTCCTTCCACCATCCTCAAGTTGAGAGAAATCAGGCCATCAATATTAAAGATCAACACCTACTTCTTCAAGCATTCAAGGAGAAGAAATCAAGCCAACAAGCAAAGCAACTCAGATTTTCTTCTCTTGGACTTCATAGTATTCATTTTCTAAACTTTACCTTTTGTATTTCTTATGCTTTATTCAAGTTCTTGGGATGAAAACTTGGATTGGTCCAAGCCTTGAGTTGGACATTGTATTGATTTGATTGGTGAGCCAAGGTTAAACCAATCAAAGTTGATTGTTAACTCGAGAAATAATCTTTGTACAGTTGTAGTTGGTGAGCCAAGATTAAAATCAATTGGATTGGATTGTGAATCTAAGAAAATAATTAGACTGTAATTAGGCTTAGTGACTATAGTTGAATTCTCAAGTGGTTTACTTGGGGAGTGGACATAGATACTGAGTTTGGTGCTAAACCACTATAAAACTCATAGTATTTATGATTGTGTGTTCCTTCTTTATTATTCTCATTCCACTGCACATTTTATAGTTGAACTCATTAAGCACTTAAGTATTATGATCTACACAATTATCATTAATTTTAAATATCCAATTCATCCTCCCTCTTGGATAGCCATCTCTGGGCAACACATCTCTTATTATCAGTCAGTAATTCAACATTTGTGAAATAGCTATCTTCACTCTTTGTATGTTCACTATCACCATATGCACTGTAGTCATCGTCTAAAAAGCTTCACTCCTTTGAGCCCTATGTGTCTTTGCTACTTTCTTCTTTCCCTTGCTTTAAGCCCTAGTCCTAGGTTCCTTTGCTTATTTTTTTCTTTTACTTCTCTGCTCGTCATCAATCTCTTTCTCTACTATTATTTTCGTACTTTTTTTGCAACTCAAATGCTTTTCCCTCCCTCTTTGGTTGCTTTGCTGACTAGTATATGGATTGCTTCACCAACTAGAACATTGATAGCTTCATCAACCATCTCTTCATATTCCACATAAATATTAATAAACTCTAGTATGTCCAACACAAGTTCTATCAACTCTTTAAGCTGGCTATCTTTATATAGGATCCTCATTTCTTAAATGTTATTTGGAATAGACACCCCATAGAATAATTTTATGACTTTATTCTTGCACAACTACTCCACCATATCATTTAGCTTCTCACAAGATATGTTTCTATGGCATGAACATCATAGAATGTCATTCTCCCTTCAAAATAGTCAAAGTGTCCACCCTAGTTGATAAATCTATAAGTGCAGGTTCTCTGTGATACCTATGATGCACCATACTATATGGTACATTGCGTGTATCTTCCATCGTATGATAGACAGTTGCGTATGGCTGCACACGACGTGCATCACACAATCCGCATCCGTTCACAATCATCCATCATGCGATGGATGTTGTGTACTACGCATCGCACCATGCAGTGCACACTAGAGGATCTGTGCTCGAAATCTACTACTATGATGAGGCTATCCATTCGATATGATATATAAAGCAATAATCTTTTCAAAAATACAATGCGAGCAACCAATAATTTGACTTTTCTCAAGTTGGATGAGAGATGCTAACTGATTAAACTAACAGATTATAGGAAAATCTAAGGGATACATGATTAAAATAAGAAACTTAATACAAGCTGATTGTTTTACCTTCATCGCTGAAGTGGAGAAGAAATCCTACTAGTCTCACCAAACATCAACTAAGAGAAGCACAAGGAAGGAGTAAAATAGAGGAGAAAAAAGAAACTATAAAGCCTAACCGAAGGAAGGATGAAAATGATGGAAAATAATTTAGTTCATATTAGTAGCTTTCCTCCTACATTAGCTTTCTCTGTGTATTATGTGACCACTTTTGCCATGGTAACCAATAGAAGTAATAGCTAAAGGAGAAATTATACCATTTTGAAAGTTTGAGGACTTGATTATAGCGAATTAAGGTTAGAATAGAATAAAAGCCCAAAAAAGTTTATGATTTTTAAAAGAATTAAATCTAAAATAAATATAAGAAACTTGTGAAATCTGAGCATGGTGGATTGAAGAGATATTATTTTTGAAATATTTAAATTTTAATTAATGAAAAATAGTTAAATTGAGGAGAAGTACTTTCTAACTATGTAAATTTGAATTTAGTAGATTTTGGTTAGATTGATAAGAGAATAATTTACTTACACTTAATTTAGATTGAGAGAATTGGACAAAATAAACAAGATGAGAAGAAAGTAAAAATTTTTCATTTAGAAGAGGAAATTCATTTTCTTTTATTTGTTCAGAAATTTAAAGGAGAGAAGAGAAAAGAATTTAAAATCTCTTATTTAGATTGTAAATTTAAATTATTTTTTAGTTTCTTTATAAGTGAAAAGATTTATAAAGAGAACAAATTCTTCTTCTCCTTTTTTTTTCTTTCCTTTTGTGCCCTTTTTTTTGCTTTATTCTTTTTACTTCTTTTGGGTTTTAAGAGTCTCTTATCTCTTTACCTTTTTCTTATCTCTCCTATTTTCTTTGCACTTCATATCTACACGGGGCATAAGTTAACAAAGAAAGATAAATATAAAACATATTATTTATATATTTATTGAAAATATCATTGATAGCACAAATTTGAAATAGTATTTTTCTAAAAAATTATGGATCTTTTGTTTAGTTATTCGATAGATTGAATCTATTTTTTTTTATATTTCTCTATCATTTATAATATTGTATAGATACAGACTAGTTTAAAACAACAAATCAGTAAACTCGGCAAAAATTTAAAGAAGTTCTTATTTTCTATTTTTATAGGATTCATAAGCACCTAGCCATCTTCCTTCCTCTTGAATATAACATTTAAGTTCTAACAAAAAGGGTCGTTACTCATATCAAATACCAAGAAAGCTAGATCAAGTGGTTCAGAATTACTTGCGCACCAATTAGTGCAACTTATATACACGAAGGATTATTTATACCAAAGATCTTAAGCTATTTAGAGATTTTCAATTTTCTCCTGAACTTCAATTTAGTACAATTTAATCATCAAACCTTCAAATCTTTTTGATTTAGACCCTGATGGCAAATTCCATTTAATTGCCACGTGATGTCATGTGACTTGCAAAAAGTTGCCGATTTGTCCTAGTCTTGTTTGATATGAAAAAAAGCCTAGAAATCCTTCTCCATTTAGGGTGTTACTTTCCAATTATATCCTTATTTTATCCAACGACTAGAGACCGACAACGGCCACAAGGTGAGCAATGAAAGTAAGAAAGAGAGAGGAGAATCGGGTGATTCTTCACCATCGGTTAAGTTGTTTAATTGATGCTAAATGCTGATGAATTGTATGCAGCCTGATATAGTTGCAATAGATATTATGTTGGTTATCCAATAAAAGGATCATCCCAAGTTCAAAGAAAGGGTGATAATCTCTTGTTTTAGCACATGTTGTCCCACACCGAGGCCCTATGTGTCTTCCAATTTGTGTTGACTTCGATCCGAAGGATCTCCGAACTCAATGTGGAATACTTTGGCTATACGGATAGAGTTAAACAAGGTCTAGGAGCAAGATCCATCACATTGAAAAGTCAATTTGCAAGCCAAGCTTTCAAATATCATAACTTAGTCATACTACATCCAATTTTGATGATTTTATTTTGAAATTGGATAGTCTTTTTAGATCTACGACATGATGCCGCTTTGTCAAGGAGGCGGTGCCCCTGGTGATCGGAATGAATTCTTTGTTGGGCCCAAATAGACTGATCAACTCAAAAATTTTCTTTCAGATAAAACTTTGATTAAGCATAGCTTCTAATCCAAAAAGAATCTGATAGCACGACAGAAGGCAAAGTTAATGTAGAAATTGAGATCTATCTTCTAAAGAGTTTTAATTTTTTCAAGATTATTTGTACTACACATATCTATTTAAAGTAAAAGAGTCTCTTTGGAACTAGAAGAAAATTTCAACCTAATTTATATTAGAGCTGATCTCATTATTATAAATAGAAGATATATATCTTATTTTTAATCAATGAGAAAAAAAAGGGACTCAAGCCCTACTGTCGAAAATTCTCTTTTTCTTCTACCTTTTATTTTTTTTGGAGATTTGAGTTAAACGGATTGGAGGAAATCTTTTTTCTCTCCGATTGGATCAGACTCATTTAGAAAATAAGCAATTGCTTATCAAGTAGAGCCTTGGTGAAGTTGTTAATCCTGATAGGCAATCTATGTACATTTTTTTATCCTTCTATTCTAGTTTGAGCCGAGTTTTATGGGATGTTCTAACAATTTGTTGACTGCTGAAGTAGATCAATTCAAGGCCATAAATGATGAAGATATGTCGATGTACCAGAGAACATTCATGAAGGGAAATGCTACATCCACTTCACAGTTCACAGTGGATTTCCCAGATTTATTGATGCTTGAGCAGTGCAAAGCTCTTGAAGCTGGGCTTCCTCCAAGGCCTGTTTACTGGCCAATGGATATGGAGCTGGATGAGTGTGAGGAGACTACTCTTCATGGTGTTGTTAATATTGAGGTGGACATGTAGAGGAAGTAGGCCCAAGCTCAAGAGGCATATGAAGAGGATGAGGAGGGTCATGGTGGTGCCTAGAGGGTGCAATGCACGCAAATTGGAGCACTACTCAATCCACGATGGACCTGGAATTGGTTACATACGCTGAAATTGGTTGAGATGCACCAACAGCACCACCATTATTGCAACTCATTGCAATGCAAATGGGTGATTGTTGCTATTTGAGGCGAACCCAGATTATGAACGGAAAGTTGAAATATCTTCTTCACCAGCAAAAAAAACTACCCACTTCTCTCTCTCTTCTGTTATGGCCATCGCCACTTTCCACTTACCGGACGCGAAGGAGACATGGATTGGGAAGTGAAACCTTAACAAGAAGATGGGAGAAAAGAGAGGACCTCGCGGCTTTTTTTCCCATGTCAGCTAAAAGGAGGATGAATCAGTAACTTCTAGCAAGCCATATGATAATATATGACCGCTCTATCAAGTCAATCAAACAGACTTCACCATCAAGATCCAAACTGAAAAAATTGAAAGTTTGATGGCTTGATAGTACAAAATTAAAGTTCAAGAAGAAATTAAAAATCCCCAATAGTTCAGAATTTTTAGTATGATTAGCTGATAAGTATAAAGATTGAATAGCTTTTCATAGGTAGTGGGGATCCTATGATCCAACCTTCCCATTTCCCTTTATGCCGACGTCGTAACATAAACCGATGCCTCGGATTGCCCGATTTTCTCCCGCCACATAACATAGATCTCTGCCTTGGCCAGAAATTATTTGATTTCCATATGTCCGATTGAATGCAAGGGAAGAAAGAATTTCATATGAACATTGCTTCCACTTCGCGAACTTTAGCCAATGAAAACGGATTCACTCGGTTGCCGACCGGGATCGAGCGGTGATACAAAGTAATTACTCTAATATAAAATGCCAACCTTCTTGATGTGCTCGTGCATAGAGACGGCATTTCGTTGCCCTACTCCATATTACCAAAGCATGATGGCTTAATAAGAGCATGCAACTGTTAACCACAAAATCAAATGTTCAAATCCCTTTCCAATTGTACTAATTTAATTTTTGGACGAAAATGCATCCACCGAACGTGCCACATTCTATGCTCAACATGCTGCTAGTAAAAACTTAGGAATCATCCAACACATTGTTGGTCGGTTACCGAGAGACAGATGTGGGCAACAATTTTTTCACATTTGGAAACTTGCAAAAAGATGTGCGACATCCAATTTTTTAACATGTCCCATGTTTTCTCCACACGGTACATTTCCAATTTCAGCTATATTTGAATTACTTATGCTGCTTAAATCACTAGGTAAACTCCTCTATTTTCCAAAGATATTCAATCTGTGTAAAAAGGAAGAATACAAAATAATTAACAGACTCAGCTCTCAGCAATCTGATTCAGGTATACCCTTGACAAGTATATTATTTACTGGGAAAGATAAAACACATTCTTCAATCCAGATCCAAGTTAGGTGATTTCCAGCAACCCTTCTATAATAGGACTGGATGTCATTTGACTGCCTAACTGGATATACAAAGGATTAAAAATGGAAATAGACCCATTCCCCTATTAGCATCTCCTTAGTATTCTGCATCCCAAAGCGCACACAAAGATGAACGATCAGACACATGCAATTCTGCTCTAAAGCACTGGATTAAGCTAGTTTGTGTAAAAAGAGTAAATCATCTTTATGTAAGTTGACGGCACTGCAGGATGATTTAACATGTAAGGAGTATTTTAAGCATGCATATCTTAGCTACAAAGATGTTAAAGTTCTCCCATGGATGAAATGTTGGGCTTTCTCATAGTGTTGACAATTTAAACAACAACCATAGATATGTTTGTTGCCATCAGGTGTTCAGCTGTCCAAGCATAAAAACCATGATCGTAGACATTATATGGATCAACACAAGCTGCACACATACTCTCAAATCTGCTCTTGCAGTACCAGTCTTCATATAACCTACACAGCTCCAAGTATCATAGAGATTAACTAGTTAGCAAACAAGATAAATTTTTGACTGAGTTACTTGCTTTGGCACTGCATAACTATGGCTTCACACTTTCCTCATCAGCAGAACAACCTTTGATCCAACTCAAAGTTGGTCGCATTAGAGGGATCCCCCTTGAGCATCATCAGAAGCCCACCAAATGAAGCATATATCTCCCTGATCAAAACAAGAGAAAATAATATTAGTACCATTAAATAGAAAGCAAATGAAGCCATCTAGACATTAGAAACCAAGATGGAAAAAGCAAAGTGGAAAATTTAATGTCGCATAATATTCATACTCAGGGATTATTATAACTGGTCTTGACTCGCACTACAACTAAAATAAGCCTGCCAGAATAGATGGCTTAAGAAACAACTGGATATCAAAGATCTGGAGAGAAGCATATTTATCAAGCAGAAAAACCATCCACTGAGCTCATTCATTTTGGAAGTTCTCAGAGTTAACACACTGGTTCTACAATGACAGAATCTTAACAGTAACATGGGCACAAGGTGGCAACATCTGGGGCGAAGAATTCAAAACCCCTGTTTGAGTGGTGCTACTATAGTCATCTAGTTCCCATATTTTATGTCCTTTTCTGGTGTAACAATGTTCACTTTAAAATAAAATAAAGGAAAATTGTGGATAAGAATTAAGTTAAATTTTTCTAATCTAAATTATAGCATATCTTTAGATTAAAGACAAACTTGGAAAAAAAAAAGCAAGGTGATTTTAGGCCAAGATCCAAAAGGCAATAAATGGAACAAGGTCCTGCTTGACCACATGTCAAATAATAAATACACAAAGGACTTGGGAAGACATAAAATGCTTAAAACTTGTGCAAAGTAATTACTGACTAATCATAAAATTTAAGTATTAACTTTTTCTTTAAATAAGTATGCAAGTAGAACATATTAGGAATAAGAGATGAAAAGAATATAATCACATTAGTTCAGATTCGGGGAAAACAATTTAGGAATAAACTAAATTAGGTTCAATTGTGTAACTCATCAAGGATGTAGAAAACTTGAGGTATAGGTCATAGTGCATCCATTGGTGTGGCAATGATGTAGAATATGTGAAAGATTGTAAAATTTATAAAATATGAAATATGCATTAAAAAAATGTTGAATCGACTTTCTTAGGGCAATAGAACTACATGGTATTTCATATTAATAGGGATGAACAAGTAACACACCATCATAGAATGAAATATAGAAATGACAAATTGTACTGTCGTATACAAGCTACAGAACCGGAACCAAAACCCGTGCCAACCGACTGGTGGTATGGTTTGGTATAGCCTAGTATCAGACTGTACTGAGTCCAAACCAACATGACAAAGAGAACGGAGAAGAGGGAGAACTGGAGAGGAAGAAAGAGAGAGAGAGATAAGGAAGGGAGGCCGATGAAGATACCGGCGATGGCCGCCGAAGGGCCGCGGAGGCCCTTGAAGGGTTGCCAAGGCCTCTGGAGCTCCGCCTTCCTCTAAAGAGACAAGAATACAGAGGGATGGAGAGAAAGGGGGAGGAAAGAAAGAACCAAAACAGGAGGGAAGGCGGCCTCCGCTAGGTCGAAATAGGGGCGACCCGCGCTTGTTCATTGCATTTAATTTTTCGGCAATGCCTTAGCGGGCCACCGTCGGCCTTTTCTCTCCTTCCCTCCTCCCCTCTCTCTTCCTCTCTTTCCTTCTTACTCCCTCTATTTTTGCCAGTATTCTGAATCAAACGTCCAAATCACACCGATAGGCCACTAATACGTTTCAGTATGTCCAAAACTGTCCAATTCGGAATGGTTCAGCAAACCATAATTTTATACCAAAAGACATAATAGAAATAGGAAAATTATGGAAATAATGTGCTTGTCCTGTGCACTAGGTTTTTAGTTTAATGTTGAATAATAAGAGATGGTTGATGGGTATTCAGGTGATAATCTATATATTTGGACCGCTTCCACAGAACCATCACCACCAATGCAAAGGTCTTGTGAGTATATATTTATGTTCAAACTCCTGAAATGGTTTGACTTAAGCCATAAACCTAATTAAAAAGCTCACTATACCAAACTATCAAATAGGATTCAACGTCCTTTGGTGCTAAGCCATAACATCAGAGAACTTCAATGCCAATATGATTGGAATTTCTGGCACAGCCCAACAATAATAGTTCAAAATTTCAAAATATATCCTGAAAATGTATACCATAGGATTGCTTCATAGACAATATGTAACATTTAAGATATCCATTCCACAGCAATAACCTCCAAACACTGATCAAGTTTCATTCATCACATATTGCATGCACATGAAGTAACAATTGATAAATAAGATGCCTCCCCAGCCCTCATAGTATGTTGAGTGAGACAATGCTTCACTACTGCAATTTTTCTCACAGACAAAATTATTGTGTAGCTATTCATTTTAAAGTCAAGGCCCCTCATGCCCGCTAAGTGGAAACTCTCAGAAAGTAAGGACAGGCAGAGAGTGTCAACAGAACTTCCACAAAAACATTTCTTTACTGACAATCTCAACCAGAGATACTTATCTAATGTAAAAGAGCCCAATTCAATAATTAAGAGGAAAAGATCGTAAACAAAAGGCATACACTTTCACATTTGGTCCAGAACTCTCCTCCGAGATCTTATATAGCTTCCCATGCATAACATACTCGAACTTATCTGCAAGCGACTTTCGTTGTCCCTGAAGATCCAAAAAATATTCCCATAAGTCAGATACCAAAACACATGATCTTGAGGTATACATTCTATAATCTGTTAATTTCATCAAAAGAAAAGTGTCCCTGCTATTAAGTTCCAATTTCAAGGTGATCTTTGTTTGAACTTTATGTCTTGAGAAGTGAAAAGAAGGAGATATTCTAGCTAAGCAGGGAGTGTCAATACATCAATCTCCAGAGGCACTATAAAATCCATAAGCAGTATGTATTAATCTTCTAGATACTTCTATACTAGGGGGGGAATCCAAGGGTTGTTAACCAATGGGAAAAATAAAGAGAATCAATAAGTTGATCACCTGCATATAGTAGCCACTGTCAGGAGTTCCATCCAAACTTAGAGTTGGAGCTAGAACCATTGTGAATTTGTCTCCAACATGAAGTGGATAAATTTCAGTATTGACATCTAGCTGCATGTACATATCGAACTGCTCGCTGCGTGCTTCAATTCGAGATACTTTACAAAAATCATATAGAAGCAGCTTCAAGTTAAATAGTGGCTTAATTAAATAGAAGCAAATAATGTTAATAGATATTCAAGATCCAATATCGCAATTCCATTCTCTAACAATTAAATTAAGAAAAAATCAAACTGAATAGAAGAAACAATCTAATATGCACCGAGTGCCTAATCGAAATTCCAAGATAGTAATGAGTTTTGACAAACAGAAAAGGCCCACAAGTAATTAATCAGATTACAACCAGCATAGTTGGGAATTCACATGTGCCAGTGTATTACAAGTAACAAGAAAAGCTTTCAAAATTAATATCATGTTCATTTCTATCAAGAAACAAAATATCATGTTCATTGATAACATAAAAAACTTTGAGTATAACACTGAGAATGCCTGTTCCATAAAATAAGCATTTAATATTGAAACGCAAATTAAAAACAGCTGCACTTTTCTCACAATCAACGAAGCAAGAAGAATCAATTATCCAAGCAATATATGACCTGATCCAAGTTTGAAAAGTAATCAGGTATTCAAGGTTGCATCCACATCCAGAAGTCAGTCCATAAATCTTATGGCATCCAAGGTCGCATGCTTCTGGCATCCAACTTAATATATTCTACGAATTTTTTTAGCAGACGTTACGAAAAAAATGTGTTGGAATTTAACAAAAGTTAAATATTAACCAAAATTCAATGATGAAACCGGGTTCAGATTCAGCTCAGATTCTCCTTATGGGTCTCCCATCTCGATCTAGATTGGACAATCCTTAACTAATTCAGGTTCTGCATTTCGCTTCTACGTTCAAGTTTTTATTTTTTTATTTCTTATAAATCTTCGGAAAGAATCAAAACAATCATTTTCAAAGACTTAGCAAACTTCGATACAGATCCATGCAGATTCCAATTTGTACCATCTTGCTGGTTTTACCATATGCAAAGTGATCACAGTAAATAATTCAGACTTCTAAAAAAATGAAAGCAAATTCCAGAAGCAATAAGACAGAATTTTTTTCCTCATCTAGCGAAAAGAAGATTAAATTTGACGATCGTGAACGTAATATACATTACCTTTATCGAATTTTTTACCATCTGGGTCGATCCTGGTCAGCGTAAAGATATCCTCAAAAAGAAGCTCAACCATGCTTCAAATCTGAACGATTCGGATTGGCTGCTGGAGAACAACGGAGGCGAAGAAGAACAGAGCGAGGTGTCTCTCGGAGAGAACCTAGGGCTTGGGTTTAACACTAGAACCCTGGCCCCTTTCCGGGGCCCAAAGAAACTTAAAAAAGGTAAAGTTAATTTAAATCTTCTTAGACCGACTTCCAGAAACACCAGAGAAAGAGAAGCGGTGCAGCACTAGGTTGGGTTCGACCCGCGCCCTACTTGCTCATCCGGGAGGGTTGCCTCCAGAAATAATAGGGTTTGTTTGGACTTCGATTTAAAAAATTTCAAACCTGACCTAAAGTTGAGTTAGGATTCAATTTAAATCCAATTACCTAATCCAATTTAACTTAATATTTAAATATAAATAATTTATTCTCAATTTTAATTAGAGGTGCAAAAGGTTGGTTGAATCGGATCATGACTGGCTCCGATTCGATCCAATATTTTGATCAGATTCTAATGTTGGATCCAAACCTAACCCAACAAAAGATTAAGTCAGATCGGATCATATTCATGGATAAATTTTATCGCAATCAATCATTCTGATCGGATCGGATCCATATAGAATCCACTCCAACCCAAAAATTTAGGCTCGGTCTATGATCTCAGAGTACTATTGCACTCGTGGACTAGTGTTTCTCCTGTTGGTTGGGCAGTTGACATATTGACCATAATTTTTAAATCTGTCTGTGCCATGGACTATGTTTTCCAGATTTATACTATCCATTTTTTTTACCACCATTTTATTTGTGCATGATTAACAATAACTTGTACATTAAATGATCCAAACAAATTATAATCAAGATCATTCTCTGTGCTAGTTTATACGTAGGATAGACCAACTAATAGAACCTAAGCTCTACCAATCAAATGACATACCAACTAGCAATACATGGCCAGGACTTACCAATGGCAAGAGACAAATAGAACAAAGGCACATGTAACTAAAGTGTGTGTACACATGTTATTGTCGTCAATTCCTGATGGGATTGTGATCGATCTGGAGGTAAAGGCAAGCACCTATCTTTGAGACAAAGACCTCAATCGGTATCTGCAAACAAACTTACTGGTCGGAGCATGTCTGGGGGCCTTCTGATGGTCAAGTCATCTGAGAACTAGGAATAGAGAAATATGAGAAATAAGATAGTGAACTCTATGAGATGCTTGAGAGACTTACCTATGAGATCCCTTTTTTCTCTTTTGAAGGTGGAGGCCAATGGTCATTTTAGAGGGGATGACAACTAGCCATTTCATAATCATACATGCGGAGTCAACGCATAGTGTCTATTTTATTATTCCAATGAGGCATGACCATCTAATGAACTTTTGCCTTCCATGAGATTTCGGAGATTCTCCAAATAGGATATTTGCCGGCGATCTCGGGATGGTATAGTCCCGATACTAAATTGAAGAGACTAATCACAGGAGCTTGATTATGATTAGTAAGAGATCAATCATGGGAGCTTGATTAGGTAAAAGCGGTGTATACAAATCTGCATGTTCGCACTAGTTTATACCTGGGTTTGGATACTGACGGGTTGGATCGTGTCTCCGTTCTCCAAATAAAGAAGGGATTCGGATCTAATATTAAGTTGGGGTTGGATCATGTTGAGTCATTGAGAATAAGATCCATATCAATCCATAAAACTAAATGGATCGGACCGAATTGGGTTGAATCTGGTCTGATTCAGAAAAATCTATATCCGACCCAAAAAAATAAAATGGATCTAATTTTAGAATCCAACCCAGCCCCACAGATCCTTTAACAAGGGTCGAGTTGGATCAAGTTACAGGTCAACTCGACCCATTTACGGCCTTAGTTTTAATACAAGTTATATGTATTTTATATAATTATATTTATAGTCTTATTAAATGATGGGTAAGTATGTCATCTAATTTAATAAATAGTTTAGACTTTGGTCCAACAAATATTACTTCAACAAATACATCCCAAGCGTTTTCCTTATCTTAAAATTTATGTAAATATTGATTTTTGAAGTCCAAGGAGTGGATACACTATCTTTGACAGGAGATGGTTCATCTCTTTCATAAAAATGCCCTCATATTTTTTTATATTTGCAGCATCATCTATTTTTTCCAATTTGCAACATTGACCTTTTTTAAGTTTTTTATCAAATTCTTTATGAACTCATCTCCATGAACATGTTCGACAATCAAATTTTAAACTCTAGAACATGTGTATCATCCAGTAAAAGTGTGCACCATTGAGATACATATACTAATCCACTTTTTGAGTATATAATGAACATGTGTTTATAGCATACCAATTTAATTAAGATGTTAATATATGTTTATTCATGCGACAAGTAGTTCAGATATATGCAACTAATTATCATAGATGTGAATAACTTGTTTAATATATTTAGCCTAAGTATGTACACCGATTAGTCTAGTTATTTGCATTGTCTAATATATGCAATTCCCCTCAATTTGTGCATCACGAAGTATGAAGCCCGAGAAAATTTGGTCAAAACAAATTTTAAGAAAGGGCTCATTTTGCAAATCCAGAAAACAATAGTAAATCTTAAAATAGTTAATCTTACATACATAAAAACGTGTGGAGCTATTTTATAAAAGGGAAGTCCAATGCACAAAGCTCATACAAATATAGTGTTTGAGGAGAGGATCAAACATACACAATCTTACCTCCACATGCAGGGAGGCTATGAAGCTATTTGTGTGAAACACCTAATTCCTACTCAACGTGATTAAAATGATCAAACCCGATTCGACATTAATTTAGCTTAAGGTTGTGTTGGTAGGTGATCAAGCTAAGTCGAGATAGAGTAGAGAAATATAGAGCTTAGATTGGATTAAACTTTGCCTTCAACCCAACACATCCCATTTGATTCGCAGACCAATCCAAGAGTGCAGTGTTGCTGGTCTTTTCCAAGTGTCTGGACTAATCCTATATATGGTCTGCTTGAAAATAAGTATAACCTCTTGATTTAACCAAGCTTTAAGTCCATATGATCCAAAGTCTAATCAAGGTCAGAACGACTAAACTCATCTGCAATATTGGATCTAGTTATTCCAATTGGTCATTCATCTTGTCTATTTCCTCTGTATTTTGATGCAAGAGGGTGTGATATGCAGTCATCTTCTAGAGAAGTGCATAGCATATCTCATATATATCATAGTAAGCAGAATGATCGCTTGAGGATAGGGTGTCCCATATTCATTTCTTACATGCACATATACACTGCTGACCATATGGATTTCCATGCAAACCTAGGTTATTTTCATAAATTCACTGCTAGGAATTATGCACTGTTTTTTTATACAGGAAAGTGACAAAGTGCAACTACTGGCATTGCATATCTAAACAAAGTCATCAACTGATATTTGGCAGAAGTAACACATGAGATCAATTCTAGAGGAAGGATCGCTTAAGGAATGGTTACCATGTATAAACTTAGGTCTTATTTCTTTGATTGTTACAAACCTTCTTAAAAGGAAAAGAAGGTGGTGAAGAAACACTTTAGTGAACACTAAAATTGACAATAAGAAACAAACTATTACATTATCCCACTACTCCCATAAATACGATAAAGAATTATGTCAGAGACCATGTAAACTCATGTTTAAATAGCAAGACCCTCCCCTAATACAATATTATTTAGTTTGGTTTTTAATTGGACAGCAGTATTCTTCTCAAAAGCTACAAAACATAAACCACCATTGTCAGTCCCATGAGATGCAGGAACATTGTTTAAGATGTAACACCCAGCCATCTAGGCTACACTTGTAACACTGACTTAAAACTCTACATAGTTATCAAAGAAGAAGAAGAAGAAGAAGAAAGCATCCAAAACCTCCTCTCGATTATTTCTCTTCTTTGGCTAAAATGAGTGGCACTTGAAGCACCACTGCAGATTCAACATGCATTCGCATTGATGAATCATTTCAACAGAGTTTATACCGAATAGGGGCGGCCCCCTGCAGTGACTTCTAGGCATACATATCATAACATTAAATAGGAAGCCGGCAATAACCTGCTGCTAATACTTTGGTTCTTTCCAAGTTCTGCACTGCATCATCAGAAGTAAACTAAGTTGAAAATCCCTTTACGAGCATTCAACTAATATTCTACTGATTCAACTACAGCTTGTCTTAATTACACACTCTTTATTAATGTATTCTATTGAAAAATCGCAAGGAGGCACTTATGCTTGGTGACATGCATATAGGATTCTGATGTTCCTCCAAATAATAGAAACTCGGTCTCCAAATAATGTTGACTCATTGTGAACAAACTATGAGCTTTAATCAGCATTACACTTGGTAGTGTCATAATTTGCTCTCAAGTAATTATTGCTGAGTCACCATCCATGAAAACCTGTTGTTTTAAAAGAGTTCAAATCTTTCAGTAAAGAATAACATTAAAAGTTTGCTTGACAGATTCATAGTTATCCGTAATTCATCCCAAGTGTGAAGATGGAGCTATCCAGTTAACATCATTATAATCTAATGTATATACTGAAAATTAAGATAATGCCTACTAGATACTTCTGCACTTTCCAATTTCATAGTTCTCAAAAAAATTAGTGTGTGGACCGGAATGCATGACTCCCCTCTTGCATCTTTCATTAGAATTATAAGGCATGCTCGGCTTCATCTATAGTGGGAGTTCATGAAGCCTCCAAGACCATGCATATACCTGCCCAACAAAGTCATTCATGGATCTAGCTGGAGAATTTGCATTACTTGTGCTTGATGCCCAAACCAGCTCTTTTGGTTGTCAGTGATGATAATGGAAATGTTAAGTCCCACTAAAGTGTCATATAGAAACCAGTCCTTGGTATTCTGATATTTGGCCAAAAAAAAAATGTAAGCTGCAAGTGCATGCACCATGCTGCTAATAAGTTTGAGGGCACAACAAGGTGCACATCATGCTTTTGTACTCCTTAATTTTAAATTATAGTGGAACTACAAAATTGCCCAAGGTAAAACTTCTTCCTTCTTTACAGACCAGACATTTTTATTGTTATTTATATGACAGGAAGAAAGATCTTCTCTATATTGTGTCTTCATAGAAAGAGTCATGGGTATTCCCCCTTTGATTCACCAATGACATTCTAAAAACCCTTGGAAAATAATACAGTTGAGGTAACTGAATCAATAATTGAAAATATTAGATTTCAGCATGACAGATTTTATATGCAGAAAAATTTGGTGAGCTTGAAGTATCGGCCTCCATATGCACCGAAAACCACCCTGTAGTGTTGTCTGATGCCAAGATACCAGCATTTAACATAGACCATATCACAAGAAGAGAGAGAGAGAGAGAGAGAGGCATTATGATAAGCAAACTAACAAAGAAGTAGGCATAAGCCTTCACTCTGAAAATAGACCATGAATGGTTCTTAAAATTTCCAAAAGCTAGCTGAAAGTTCAAGTTGCTCCGCATTGATGGGAACCAAAATGGTAAAGCTTAAACTTGGGTACAGAATCCAAAAGGCATTGAAGTTCAAGCTCACATACAAAAACCACTTCAATAAGTTTAAAGAGTTTGACAGATCCCCTAAGCATGTAATTAGATGTAATGTTTAATTAAAGCAGGACATGCTCTACCCAACATTTAGTTCCAAGACTCACCAAAGATGATCTCACATTTTTGTCTGTTTTGCGATCTTAAACCACTCTGTGTGGAAGGATCCTGGCATATCAGTCCTCTCATATGTATGAGCTCCAAAATAGTCTCTTTGAGATTGGATCAGATTAGCAGGAAGCCTTTCCCTCCTGTATGTGTCAAAATAGGCCAAGCTCGCTGACATACCTGGAGTACTAACACCAGAATTAATAGCAAGACATATAACCCTTCGCCAAGCAGCCTGCCGGTCTAATATCTCCTGTGCAAACTCTGGGTCCACAAGGAGGTTTGGTAGATCTGGGTTCCGGTCATAGGCCTTTTTGATACGATCCAAGAAAATGGCACGGATGATGCACCCACCTTCCATATCCTTGCAAGCTCACCAAGCTTGAGATCCCAACCTTTCTCTATGCTCTTCGCTCTTAAAAGATTCATACCCTGTGCATAGCTGCAAATTTTTGAAGCATAAAGAGCCTGCCTTACATCTTCAATTAACTTTGCCTTATCCACAGGTTGACTGCTCAGTATGTCACCAAACCATCAGACTGAAAACCTTAGCAGCTGCAGTTCTTCCTCCTTCAATCCACTAAGAAACCTTGAATCTAAAGATGCAGCAATGGTAGGAGCTGCCACTGATAACTCTGCCGCTTGTTGGACAGTCCACTTACCAGTGCCTTTCATCCCGGTCTTATCCAGGACCTTGTCTACCAAGTAACCATCACCCTTATCATCCTTAATTCCAAAATATCTGCAGTGATCTCAATCAAGAAACTAAGAAGCTCCCCCTTGTTCCATTCTGCAAAAGCATGTTCCAACTCAGTGTTAGAAAGCTTGCCAACAGATTTCAACACATCATAAGCTTCGGCTATCAGCTGCATGTCACCATACTCTATTCCATTGTGAACCATCTTCACAAAATTGCCTGAGCCTCCTTTGCCAATGTAGGTAACACAGGGACCACTGTCAGGAACTTGAGCAGCCACCTTGAGAAGGATATCTTCTATGTTCTTGTAGGCCTCAAATGACCTCCAGGCATCAAGAAGGCCCATGACGTGCACCCTCCTCTCCTCCAGAAACTCCCATCCCAAGATAAAGAAGGCCAAGTTCAGCCACGTCTTTCTCCCTCCTCTCTGTATTCTCATACCACTCATTGCCCCCATCAATGATACAGTCACCCTTCTCCATATGAGCTGAAAGTGTAGCTATTGTTTGGTCCACAGGTGCACCAGCCTTCACAAGCACGATGATAACACACGGTTTTTGAATTGAGTTGACAAAAGAAGCAGGATCATGAAAACCATAGACTGGTAGGTTCCTTCAAGCTTGGCACGCTCAACAGTTTCATCAACCTTGGAAGTAGTCCGGTTGTAGACTGAGATAGGGAAGCCTTTCTCTGCAATGTTGAGGGCAAGGTTTTGGCCCATGACAGCAAGGCCAGCAAGGCCAATTCTCGTGAGATGTGAGGGAAGAGCCATCTTATGCCTGATAAAAGAACTTATAAAATCAAGATTGTGGGACATAGCAATGCTGCATGTACTTATTTCAATAATATAATTCATTCCTTCATTATTGGACAATTGCGGTTAACTGTTTGGAGAATGATTTCTAATATATAGTTAGTTCTCCCGCAAATGGAGAAAATCAAATTCAACCAAAACAAGGATGCCTAAATGATACGTGTTGCTTCCATGACAAAATTTAAGAAGATCGAAGATAATGAGAAACTGTAGAAAAATGCAAAGGATTTCTTTGATGAAGATCCGTAAAATGAAATGCAGGACGCCTACCACCACGAAGAACACATGGAGTTTTGTTAACATAGCATGAGTAAAAGGTGAAGACAAAATAAAGAAATCTATCAATAAGAGTAGGCTGCCAAAGAGTGCATATGTTTATAGTTTATTTCTCATCTTGATTTCTCTTCATATCAAATAACAAGAACCATGAAAGCAAAACAGTATATACTTTCACCATTCCAGATGATCAAGATCAAATTAAAACTTTAGAACTCCAATCAACTGATACTAATGAGAATCTCAGATGTGCAAGATTAGAAAATCTGACCAATGCAGAAATAGATACATGGAAACAGACAAATTGAGCTAAGACTAGAGGGTCATGGATCTATGAGATAAAAATTAAGCAAAACTTAACAAGATCCATTTTATGTTGACTTACATTCACTAAGTCTGAAATGACTACATAAATAGATCATAGAAACAATTTCACTTGCTTTTCTTTTTATTGTGCCTATGACCATTGACAAATGACAAAACACCATGTAATGGATTTTCTTAAAGAAAGAAACCCAAAAGACAAATTACCATGAGCGAAAACACACATGCTAAAAACAAACCAACAACAAACCCCAGATGGCAACAATATGATGGGTCCTAATTAAATCTCTTATCACAGACAAAGCAAAAGCTAGAGTTCTAATCAAAATCCACCAAAAACAACACCAGAAATACATGATTTGTCTAAAACATCTCGATCTGTTTCTTAAACTCTTCACATATGTATCCTCATGACTGAAATCATAGAGATATTAACCAAACACAAACTGATCTCTAGGATAAACTCCGGAAATACCAAAAGCAAAAATCTCAGCTTTCCCATGCTGAACACAATGTGATCAGACCCAGATCTTTCAAAAGAAAAATTAGAACCTTTACCAAACCCAAAAGGAGAAGAAAAAAATCTGACTTCCATGATTCTAAGAGCGAAACTTAGAGACTCCTTGAGCATCAGATCAAACAGTGAGTGAAGTTGAGAGAGACAGCCAAAGCAACACACTACAAATGAATCACCATGAATGAAATCAGAGTTTTGAAACAAACCATCATCAAATTCACTCAAACACTAGAATCTTGATTGATTTCCTGCATAAACTCCACGAATACCACAGCAAAATCTCGGCTTTCTGACGGAAGACGCCATGTTACAGGACCAATATCTCTCACAGAGCAAAAAATACAACTTTTTTTTACCAAACTCAACAAAAGGTTCATAACAGAAACTTTGAAAGAATAAAATCAAGAGAAATCTAAAGATTCTGATTCAAATGAGTGAACGAAATTACAAGAGAGAGCTCAAACAATATAAAAAAGAAAAGGTTTTCTTAACCAAAATTCTACGAAGAAGGCAGACAGACGGCATACCTCGATCAATGGAGAGAGATCGCAGATAGAGAGAGAGAGAGAGAGAGAGAGAGAGAGATGAGATGGTTGGTGGCGATTCCTATTACCGGAGACCAACCCGTTTGAGTAGGTAAGGCCCGTTTTACCTCTCGATCTTTTGCCCTTTTTAAAATTAGGGCCTTTTTGAGTTCACGCACAATTTTGAATGATATACCTCAGGATATACGGGTGACAAAATATCACGTGATCCATCGATTCAATCTGATCCATCGTAAATAAATTTAAAATTAAATTAAATAAATTTAAATTATAAATAAATTAATCTATTTAATCTATTTATTATTCGAATCAGATTTAATTTTTAAATATTTAATCTATTTAAATTATTTAATTTTTGAAACAGTTCAAATCAGATTAAATAATCTATTTGGGATAATAAATTTGGGGGCGAAGGTGGCCCATTTAAAATTCATTTTAATCATCTAATCCTAAGCAATCGATTGATGGATTAGGCGGTGCTCCATTTCCTCATCTTCTACTACTTGTTCTTACTCTTGCTCTTGCTTTTGGCCGACCAGGCGGCAGTGCCCCACATCACCTCTATCTCCACCACCGCCGCCTTGTCCCCTCCTTCCAGAAATAGAGCAAACAAAAGAAGCACAAGCATGACGATGGCAACCTCCTCCTCGTGCTCTCTGAATCGACAGGGTGGCTTGTTCGGGCTAGTGGCTACGCAGGTGGAGCTTATTGTCTTCGTCCTTCTCTCCCTTGCCACCTTCATCATCGTCCTCCACGAGGACTCTAAGATCGGCCCCATCTGTGCCGTCCACAGCGGTGCTACCCTCCTTCGCCACCTTGCCACTGGCTTCCTTAGGACTACCGGAGGCACCGTGACCTTGTCTTCGTTGCGATCACCGTTCTGCTCGGCATTGCCCTGGTATTGCCCTGGTCCGACTGTGGGTTGGGGAGCCCATATCGATGCGGCGGCCCTCCACTTCGACTACACCAAGCCCCACTCGAGCACCGTTGCCACGCTTGATGGCGTATGAAGAGGGAGGTCGATGTCGGCCGACCATATGCCTAGGTCTCACTCGTTCTCATCATGCCCGAGTTCGATTATAATCGCTGGATTGGTGTGTTTCAGGTTAATTAATCCATTTTTTTTAATTTAGGGCAAAACTATTCACTTGTAATAATATTCTGTGAATTATTGATTTTTAGATTTTATAAATATTTATTGATTAAATTATTATTCAAATTATGCTTCAGTGGTAGAATTAAATGGAATGTTATATCCATTTAATAAACAGATTAAACAGATCAGATTGGGTCATCTGTTTATTAAACATGTTAGATTTCGATTGTAAATTTTGACTTATTTAATAAATAGGTTGGGTTTAGATTTAGAATTTTTTGTTCCGATCTGTTTATGACTGATCCGACCCAATTGCCACTCCTATCGAACCATTGCTTTCCGAAGATCATTCACAGTGCATCTGGTGTTGTTTTCTAAAATAAAATATGAGCATTTTCAGAAGAAGCTAGAAAAGGTTCCACCTTTCCTTATAAATAAGAAGCAACACCAAATACAAAGAAATAGGAAATGGAGGCGGGCTGTACTCACACACACACGCACACACGCGCACACACACATATATATATATGTACATATATATATATATATTGTTGCGATTTTTTGATTTGAGGATGGCATGATTGGAGTGGGCAGTGGGAGCAGGATGTTGATATCCAAACCTATAAAAGAAGTCTTTGACTAGAGTTGGCTCCGACGAGACCCTCCGACGCTCAAGTAAGAATTTTGAAATAGATGGAAAGGAGTATGAGAGAGAGATTGCATACCTAGGGATCTCCTATTTGTTTCTATTTATAGAGGTGGGAATTATGAGAGAGGAGAGTTGTTGGAAGCCATCCTAGCCGCTTCAGGCACATTACTCCAAGATTTATGGCCTGATCTTATTATGATTTGGCTATTGTTGTTGCCTTATCTGGCTTGTAGCCAGCTATTCCTAGCGGTTGTGTATCTGAAGAAATACGTAGGAGCTGTCGGTCAACTTTGCCAAGTACGTTGATCAAGGCCAATCGAGGCTCCCAAGGATCGATGGAAGCAAGGGTCGACTAAAGCATGGATTGGCGGCCGACCCTAGATCAATCGTGATCAAGGTTTGCTGATGTCTTTAGCTCTGGCAATAGAGATTTTCTACCCTTAATATATGCCCCTACCCCAAGTCTGGATCGAGGGAAGCAAGTACACTAGATCAGATCCACTGAGAAAATGTGTTAGATGCATGGCCCCTTAGTCGGAACAATGAGTCCATATCACTTGGATAAGATGAAACGTCACATCAGAGAACCATCATGATTAACCAAGAGTCACCATTGAGGGGTGTGTCAGATTTCAAGCGTTATACGCACTACTTGAGACATGCGTATAAATGCACAATCCAGAGATATGATTTTAGCCTATCCTATGATGCCATGTGGTGGCAATTTGGTGGCCCTAGGCGAATTGATGTGGGATCAGGGCCATTCGAAGCGTTTATAAATAAGGGTACCTCTTTCTTCCTCCATTCTTCTTCTTTTATTGCTTTCTTCCCTCATATGATCGTGGCACTCTTCTGTTAGAACCTGATACCTCTTCGATACTAGCTGCAAACTGATGCCTTACATGGACCTGGGTATTAATCCAAAAAATCTGAAGAAGAGAATAGAGAGAACATGAAAATTTGGATTGAATCGTGAATGAGAACGTGAAAAAGAGAGAGATGGCGGCTAGGGTTTCAGGAAAAAAGCTTAATATTTATTCCATCGTTTCTTTGGTATTATAATGACCTGTATATATACCAATACAATGGGTTCAACAATCCCAAGCCCAAAAAACTTTCTATACTAACCCAATACATGAAAGCACTCACGGAGCCCATATACACCCATATCTCACATGCTCTCATCCCTTGGACTTAATCCCAATCTAAATCCTTGGTTAGGCCCCTTAAGACCTATCAAACCAGGCCTTAAGATTCTAGGATCAAAATCCAATCCTAGATCCAAACAGAAAATCCATGTTGCTCTGTCCGTAATACTGAGTCGATCCAGTCTCAGACCGAGTCAACTAACTTGAAACTTAATCAACTCAGACTGACACTGAGTTGACTAACATGCGTACCATGCCAGTTTTTTCGAGAAGCCTACCTTTTGTTTCTCTGAAATATAGTCGATTCAGACTAGGACTAAGTTGATCCACCTGCAACTTAGTCAACCCAGTCTCAGTCTGAGTCAATCAAACCCTTGAATCTGCTATTCCTCCACAGCTTCAGCCCTGGCTTTGATTCTTTGCACCATCTTATATTTTTAGATATCCGGAGCTCCAACTAAGACCCTCGAAGTCCTCATCACCTAAGGAGCTCATGGAGAACTACGCACCGTCTCCATCTTAGGACCACTCCTGTCCTAGCCCTAGGATCCAACCGGTACTAGCCTTCCGGAGCCAATACCCTGGCTCCTCCTGTGGCCTCTCAAGGCTTGGAAGCACCACACCAACTCCTACATCATCTGGCAAAGATCAAGACCTCATTAGCAATCTCTAGCTATCCCTCCAAGTTCTTAGCCGAGCAGGTTGATCTTTCTAACCTATCCCCGACCTCCTTCTCATCGGTCCTTGCTTCCATCCTATCTATTTTGCTCGTTGGTCCTTCCACTCCAGCCTTTCTATCACTTCTTTTATTAGTTGATTCTTCATTTGGCTTCTGAATTTAGAATGGGTGGATCAGAGAACACAGCAAGGCACTGGTCCTCTGATCCTTCTTTTTGAGGGATAACCCAAGGAGCCAAATATTGGGTGAGGGGCTGAGGAGTCCTTCATGCATGGACACTATCGATCAGTATTGGACCTAGATGATTTGAGCTTGCTCTGAGCTCAGTTCGGGATTCCTTCTAAATACGAGTTGGAACTCTTTGGACAAAGTGGTTAGATTTGTGACCTCCCCCTGATCGGCTTGGCCTATATGTAGAGGCCTTCCGAGCAGGGCTTAGCCTTCCCTCCACTCATTCATCATCCAGCTCTTCAAATTTTTGGATGTGTCCTTGAGTTCGGTGCCGAATTCTTGGCATTTTATTTGCGGCTTCCTCGTCACCTGTTTTATGGCCGAGGTCTAACCATCTGTCCTCCTTTTCAATCTTTTTCACTTTCAAGCAACATTCCTATACCAAAGACTGGTGGTATCTCTCCCTAAAAAGGGTTTCTCCTTTGATAAAAGGTGTTCCTTTTTAGTTTACAGTTGGAAGAAGTGCTTCCTCTTTATTTCTTATTCTTCAATCAAAGATTGGGGACTTGCTCACTAGGGACGATCAAGGGAGTCAATTCTCCGGATTCCAATATTGGAAAATGAGGATACTCAATACTTTAAAGTCTTGTGCGAGCATAAGATTTCACTATTGAAGCAGTTGTTATAAGAGCAGATACTCTTCAATGTCGATCTTAGTCCAATCGATCCCTGAGGTGAGCATCGATCAGGTAGGTTGATCTTTCCATATGCTCCCTCCTTTTCTTTTCTTTTTTTTGAACTAACTTGCTTTAGCTTGATATAGATATGAGGCCTGAAGAGCTTGAACTGCTGAAGAAGAATATGATAAAGAAGAGGAAGGCTTCAACTATTGTCGGAGCCTAAAAGAAGCAAAAACTGTCGAAGCTAGGCAGATGATAGGACTGCACTCACCGTGGATCTTGTCTGCTCCAACTGAGATAGTGCTAGCTTCTCCAACCTAGGTTTGCACCCCAGAGCCTAGGCTTTCATCCTATCCCCAAGTTAGGGGCTCTCATTGATCATCCTGGGCCGAACAGATCAGCTTGGCTCCTGCTATTGCACTGGCAGATCAGGGATCAGGCACATCTTTGATTCTACCGTCCAATTCCACCCTAGAGAATTGGAGGGTTGCTCGAGACCTACTCCAGTGCATGCTTCTCTCTAATGATCTCCAAAGGATGGAGGGACTGAGTCTGAACCTCCAACAGAGAAAATCAAAAACTTCATTCATTTGAGTAAGTCTTCTCTTAATCCACTTTTTGCATATACTTCCCATAGCTAACCTATCTTTCTTGATTGCGCAGCTAGCACACTACATCATAGTTTTTACCAACTCGATTAGGATCGCATGGTCAGGGGTTGCTGATGCACATAAGAAGAGTGAAGAGGTGAACTCGGCCATAGCGGATGCCTGATTGGCAGCAGAGGCAACCGAGACCAAAGCTAAGCACCTTAAGGAGGCACTAGAAAAAGCTGAGGCATCTAAGGCCAAGGCCAAGGTCGAGGCTGAACTGGCCTCCCAGAAGAAGAGACATCAGACGGTGCAGGTGAAGGTCATCGAGGTTGAGAAGAAAGTGGAGGGTCAAATTATTGAGGTAGGCCATCTGATGGTGGAGACTTTTCGTGTCTCACAGGAGTTTACTGAAGAGAAGATCAAGTTCGGCAAGAAAGCCTTCATCATTGGATAGAAAGTCTATCGCCAGCAGGTGTCAGCCCACTTCTTCAATCTAGATCTATCCTTTTTGGAGGGTGAAGAGGAAGCTGACAATGATCAGGCCCAGCTAAAGCCTATGGCCACCAAAGAGCAATTGCAATCGGGGCCCATGGCTACCAAAGTGCCACCACAGCCCGTGCTGTAGTCATCGGGGAGCCACCTTCATCAATGCTAGCACTCGCCAAAGAGGCTGACCAGCTAGTGATCATTGCTCCAAGTTCCTTGGCCAATCCTTAACTCGAGGTTGTGGATGCTTCATCCTAGATTTAGATTCCTTGTAGCTTTAACTTTTTTTGTTCCTTCTGTCATGTAAAAGATAAATATTTACTTAACGAAAAGCTTTTTTACCTCTGAGGTTCCCTCCTATTTCTTCTGATTTTGTTGCACCTATATTTTATCTCCACGCAGTCTAGCCGGTGTGGGTTTTGTGGATGCACTATCATTTGCCATCATGTTGAGCCCTTACCAAGAGGCATGGCTTGGCTTATCGATGTTCGAATTGATGTTCTCAAAAAAGAGACTCACGAGGCTAAGAAGAGGGCCTTTAAAGTAGAGCAAAAGGTTTTAAGAAAGAGAAGTCTTGTACCAAGGCCTTGGTGTAGGTAAAGTACCTAAGGGAGAATATCAAACAAACCGACAAAGTATATGCTTTGGAGAGAACTTGATCAGCCGAAGCTTATACAAGATCAACCAAGGTTGCTGAGGAGGTGAAGTGGGGCACTATGGAAAGAATCGTATGATTCTAAAATAAGCTTCATGGATCTCGGGGGAGAATTGCTATCTTAGAACACTTGGTGGATTCGGCTAAGGTAGTTGATGAAGCCAGGTGGGGCACTGCTGAGAAGGTCGTTTGGCTTCGAAATGAGCTCTATGTAGCCTAAGAAAGGACTATCCTAGAGAGTTCAATCGATAAAGGAAGGTCGGCGGTGGTGGAGCTCATAGAAAGGGTGACCACAAGCGAGGCAGTAGTTAGGGCTACTGAGGGCAGAATTGAACGAAAGAGGGCAAGGTCCATTGCTAATCAAGTCAAGCTCATTTATGGAATACTGGAAGTATCCCATTCGGCTTATCAGGTTGGCTTCAAGAAGTGAAAGTCTGCGGTCGAGCAGCTCCCCCCAGGGATCAGCATTGACCTCAATGAAGTTCTGCCTCCAAAGGATTCTGATTTCCCTATGTTCGATGTTGTAATGGATTTGATGGACAAAGCTTCAGATCCAACTGACGACATTGGTGGCTTGATGGACAAAGGGCCTTCCCAAGCCAAAGACGGTCCTCCTCCCAAAGCATAGGGTCAAAATGCTAGTGTATATGTTCATGTATACATTTTTTGGGTCACTCGTTATTTGCAGAGTATTGTAATCGATGGATCTGACCTTCGGACTTGAATGAAATGAACTTGTTTAAAATGTTATGTTGATGCTCTGTTGCTAATATTCTTCTGATACTACCCAGTGTTGTAATCTCGGTAGTATTGTTAATTTATTTCAAGTGCCTGTTTGTCCTGTTAGATGTATGTCCTAAAAGTCAATTATTGACTGACACATTGTTCATTTTATGATACAAATTTATACTTTAAGCTATTGATTTAATCAATAAAGGATAAATTTTTTTTCCATTCAAGTATTATATGTCTTTGAATCATCTATGGAATTGATGTTATGATTATATTCTTAACTGTTAAGAATTAAAGGTATGTATAATCGATTTCTAAATTACTCCTGATCATAGAATAGTCATGAAAATGATGATCGATCCAGATAAACCGATGCACAGTTCACTTTCTTCGATAGATGAGTCTCTAGTCACGGTGTAGAGATACTAAGCGATAAGTACGGATAGTTGTTAGAGAATAACTAGTATTGAGCATGACCATACGAGAGATCATATAGATTTTTATCCAATCATCAGTGATCATCTTGATGCAGTAATTGTATGATTGGTCTTTTAACCTACGGTGTCACAGTTGCTCACAGTAAGACTACTGTATAGTTTGACTATACATAAGCATTGACTCAATCATAAATTTTATAGTGGATATTGACTTCAGTTGGTTGAACTGTAGGAGCAACGTATGCATCTAGATGGAATCTATCGATCTTAATAGAGAAGAGTAGTCCTATGAGATTTGAGAAGCTAAGTCTACAAGTATATAGCCATAACAGTGTGATTAATGAAAAAAAATTTTATTTAAAATCACTAATGGACTTGAGCTGATCAGATCTATCATATGACTAATGATGATGTTTGATGATTTATCCATGATTTGTCATCTAGTTGGAACTCACGATAGAAGGATTGTATCATATATTAACTATACTTAGAGATTCTATTTTGGTTCTGCTGGATTGTCACTATATGTTGCTAGATATCATAGATGGATTGTGAGAGCTCAATAGGATCATTCTGGATCAATGATCTTTGTCGAGTTAAAATGAAATTATTCCGACTCACTAAAAGAGATTTCAGTGATACCTATGATAGAGATCATGGTATGTCTTACTACCAAACAGAATTAAATCTTTGGGGTCACACATGAAGGGAGAAGACCTTAATTAGCTATAATTGAGCTTATGAAGCACCATGGATTTAGAAAAATTTTATTAGATTTATGTTAACCTTACTAGCACCTGGGTGAATCCAATTTCTCTTATAGTTGGTTTGCTTATGTGATAAATTTTTAGCCAATTTCTATACTTAATTTGAATCTAATTGAATTTGATTAAATAGCCTCCAATGGTCGGATGCTTAAATTATGACTTGGATTGAATTAAGAAAGAGTTTCTTAATTTTATTTATCTTGATTTGATCAAAAATCTTTAAAGTAAATTTATGAAATCATGTAGGCTGATTTGAGAGTTTTTAATTAAATTTCATATGATGGGACTAATAATGTCACGATGTTGTCATTAGGATACCATGATTATCAAATTAATTTTGATTTTTAAAAAAATATTAAAATATATAAAAATAATGAGTCGGATCGAATCCACAGAGAAGACAGTGCTTTGATTTGATAACTTTGATTTTTATAAAAAAAATTTAAAATAAATTATAAATAGAAGACAGAAATTATATGGTACAGAAAATAAATTTGATACTAAGATCTACTATTTAGATCTTAACTTCTGCTTGCAATAAAAATAAGAATAAAAATTTAAAGAGCATAAAAATAATTGATACTAAGATCTACTAACTAGATCTTAGTATCTCCTTGCAATAAAAATAAAAAATAAAAATTTAAAAATATAATAAAATAAATTTTATATTAATTAAAATTAAATTTAATTATAAAAATTTAAAAATAATAAAATAAATAAATTATAATAAAGATTTGAAGTTGATCAGTGCAGCATCGTCGAAAAATGGTTGATGATCTTTCTTTCTTCCTTCGTACTTCGTGGAGCGAACAGACTTCTCTTCTTCTTTTTTTAATTCCTACATTTTCTTTCTATTTTTTAATATTTTTTACTATTTTTTTGCTTTTTTTAATTCTCGGACCTCCTTATTTATAAGTGAATTTTTTTTTCTGATAGAAATTAGAGTCTCAAAAGTCCTCAAAAATGTGTCCAACCCATGTCATAGCTTTCTGACCGTCGGATCTACGTTGAACGCTCTAGATCAACCCAAAATCACCACATCAAGCCTCATCTCTGTCAAAATTGATGTCAGCCATTCGATCGTTCATCAGATTGAATTCAGACCATTAGATCATGCATCAGATCTCCTATTCAAAGTCAAAAAAATGGCAGCCGTCGGATCACTCTTGAGATTGATTCTGGACCGTCGATCAGTGCTCAAAAACATCTCTGGTTTAGTTTCCCTATCGACAACGACCACAACCATCCGATCTCACCTCAGATTCATTTGGAGCTGTTGGATCATGCAAGAAATGTGGGCCACCATCACTGGATATGAGTTGGAGTGCTGTTGGCCGTTTGACCACGTGTTCAGCATGATCTCAACCGTTGATCAGCACACAGAGCCAGTCTACCTCGTAGATCATGATTGTGGATCGATGAAACTGTGCTATGGACTATGTCTAGATTTTATAGATCTGTCGGTCGGTCTATCATGCACCAAAGGTTTTTTAAAATAAATTTTTGGATATTTTTGCTTGATTTTTTTAGATTTTATACCTGAAAATAAAAAATATAAATTAATTTTTATTAATTTTTAATTATTTTGGTGCTTAAATTGCTCAATCCACTTGACATCTATTTTCATAAATATACTCTAATTTATATTTTAAATTATTATTTTATAAAAAATTAATTTAATTATGAAATTAGGATTTTTAGAAGATGTTAGCACCATTAATTATCAAAAATATATAAAATAAATATACAAATATATGACTTATCACACTTCCTAGCTTAAACTTTACTCATCCTGGAGTAAAGAAAGGATTTACAGTTAAATACCATTTAACTTATAGTTTTGAATTTCATCAGATAATTTTTAAAAAGACCATTGATGTTTAGTAGAGCGTAAGGTATGTCATTTGGATATTAATACTAATCAATATAGAAGTTAAGTTAAGAATTTTAAATTTTTTAATTTTTTCTAAATTATCTCTACCTTTATCTCTAAATCATCTATCTTTATATGGATAAATGTATTGTTACTTTCATCCTTCATTTATTTATTTATTTATTTTTAATATTATACCGCTATTGAGTGTCTTAACCCTTTAAACTTTCTGTTTGACCCATATAGCGAGTTTTCAGCGAATGACTCTAGAACTAGATGGCTTTAGGGCACTCGGTATAAAATATTCCTCGAACTTACTTGCTCCAATCAAATAGGCTACGAGTTAAAATTAGCTTTACAATAATACTTCTTTATCTTTTATATCTTTTGATGTGAAACTCAATGCTTGCTTAGGCAAAGAGGTCCAGTTACTCAGCATGAAATTTTAAAACTTTTTTTATTTTTTATAAAAAATATATAGTTATCCTACACAAGTCCATAGAAATAAACTCTTTTTTGATGTTGGTAGAAAATTTAAAATGGCTCAAGAAAAATATTTAAGTTCTAAACTTAACTCTTTATTGAGTTTTCTTAATACTTGATCTCTCGACATCTCAAAAATTCTCTGATCTGTGCATCAATTTACTTTTAAAAAAATTACTTTATTTAACTTGATTCTTAAGCATAATCAGGTGCCTAAATACTAAATACTAACTTATTTGAGGATTTAAAATTTTTTATTATTCTCTCTCCTAACTTAATCGACATTATCCTCAATGAAGTAGAAAAATAAAGGGTGTATACAAAGAGGAAGAAAAAAAAGAGATGTCACATGATCCAGAAGTCTTTTCAAAATTAATTCTCTCTCCAACTTAGCTAAGATTATCTTCAAATCTCTACAAAGATACTAAATAAGACTCGATTAATCTAAATAAAATGTAAAAGATATCAAAAAGTAAAAGCTAGATTACCTTCCAGAAAGTGTTAAGTTTAAAGTCTTCAGCCAGACACAATGCAGATACTCTCTATCCTATGTCGAATATTGGATTGATAAATTTCAATAGTTTTGAATTGTCAATCTCAAAAAGATAGCCTACGATCCTTTTATTGATAAATTTTAGTATTTTGTTGCCAATCTTTAGAAAGTAGTTCACGTCTCCATTCTTAGTGAGTTTCATCTTTCCAATATTAAGAAGATAATTTATAAACCCATTCATAGATCCTTATTTATTGAGAATTTTTTCTATTTATTCTTCTAAAATACTCATGAATTAAGTTTTGGGTTAGGAGTTGAATTTGATGTAATGGATATCGAAAGGGTGTCACTTGATTCTAAACATACGTACTCATGTATGACTAAGGGTGACTTCAGTTTTGGAGGAGGTGATGATTTTAGAAAGAAAGAATTAGCTTCTAGAGCTGAAAAAATAAATTTTGGTTTATATATCTTGGATAACTCATCCGCTCTCTTTTTTCTTTATCTTTCTCGTTCAGATTGAAACCAGCATCAGTACCAATTTCGGGCTCAGATTCTTTTATTAAGTTAGTCTCAGTAGTAACATCTTCTTTAAGTTTTATTTTGACTAGCATCAGTACTAGCATCTCTCATCTGATCTTGATATGGGTCCCTAAGAATCTTATCACTTTAAGCTCAAAAATTACTTTGGCATTCTCAAATTGAAGATTTTTTGGTGGGACATTAGATTGATGACTAGGTTCAGATGGTTGGTGGGTGGTGGGTTGTTCATAGTATTTGGTATTGGTTGGCTCGATAATTAACCTGATTCTCTCCTCATAGTAGGCTCAACTAACTATCCTATTTGTGCTTCTAGCCTAGCGATGGATTACTGTTAGGTCATAATCATTTGTTGAAGTTGGCTAAACCTATCGTCGGCTAGAGGGGTCTATTGAGGAGGTGAGTATGAAGGCTAATTGTAATAAAATGATTGGGTAGGCTGACCTCTATTATAGGCATAGTTTTGATACTGGGGCCTATTTTGAAAGTTATGTATAGATGGCATTTGGGTTTGAGCCTGAGTCTGTTGAGGTCTTAGGGTGGTTTCTCCAATCTTGATTATATGTGTTTAAAAATAGATTATTAACCTATTTGGAGTAGCATTGAGCAACTTAAACTTATTTTTGGATGAAAGGTGAAAACTGTGCAACCATTGGATATTCACTCATATGATGGGCTGGGCTAGCACAGATAGAACAAATCTTCTGATAATTGGAAGGTGGTGTGTATTGTGCAGGAGATTATTGACCTAGGGCTAGGAACTGATCTAACTTTGGGTAAAAAGATTGACTTTATTTATCAGATACAAGTCAATCATAGAACTAGAGTCTGAATGTTTGATCTCAAAGATTCTTGTCTGCTTTTGGTGAGGAATCGACCCTTCATAGGAGGATAATGAAGCATAGTTGATCAAGTTTTTACTCAAGCTTTCAAACAAGTCATAGACTTCATCCTCACTCTTGCTCATAAATGTACCTCCATAAGATGCATCTACCATATGTCTATATTGGTCTCCTAAACCTTCATAGAAAGCTTGAACAATTTGCCACTTAGATAGTCATTGTGTGGGTATTTTTTAAGAAGTTTCTTAAGTCTCTCCCATGATTCATGAATTTGTTCCCCTATAAGTTGAGCAAATCCAGTGATGGCTCACTTCATGATGTTGGTTCAAGTTATGGGATAGAATTTCTTAAGAATTCGTGCTGCAATTCAGCCCAAGTTCGAATTGATCTCTTTATTGTGTTAAGTCAGTACTTAGCTTTATCTTTAAGTGAGAAGGAGAATAGGATCAGTCTAAGTACATCATCAGAAAAATCTTGGATCTTCACTGTGGAACATATTTCTAAGAACTCATATAGATGCTTGTAAGGATCTTCATTGGCGTTCTCTTAGAAAGATGGGAGCATCTGGATTGTGATCGATTTGATCTCATAATGGCTTGCAAGACTATCAGATAAGTGGATATAAATCAATAGATTATAGATGGAAGGAATAAGTATTCCTTCATCTGCTTAGGTGGTTCAGCTATTTTATTGTTAGGTTTAACATGGATCAGCCGTTCAATTTTAGAATTGAGATCAACTAGGTCAGAAAAAGAGATCTCCCACTGTACATATACTAGTGCAAACCCTAATGTGTGTGGTTCAAATTTTTTTATATTTTTATTTTTTCAATCACAAATAAGTTAGCAAACAATTAAATCTAAACACTTACGGATTTCTTAAACCTAACATTTGATGTAGAGTGGCTCGACTTAGATGCAAATTGGGTTTGCTCTTACTTTCTTCAACTAGCAGGTAAAAGGTGGGATCGTAAGAGTCCCCCCATTGCTTGCCTTAGACACCAATTGGATTAGTCAGGTAAGCTAACAAACTAATTAAATAACCACGAGTCCACTTAGGCTTAGCTTTTTAACCTCTTGTCTTAAACACCAGTTTTAGGGTGAGTCCAAACTTATTTGCACTTGACTTCGCTACAATACTCGAACTGAACTCAATTGATCCCTGGAGGTTGATGTCTACTGAATTTTAATTAGGCTTGGATTAATGTGAGATGCTGGTTGGTTATTTTGAGCTAAGAAAGGGTGATAAAATCCTCACCTTATCTTGTTAATGGGTGTAGCCCATAAATTATTTTGATATGAATATGCACAATCAATTTCAAATAAGGAGTTCTATGCAACTAAAGTAGATGCATGAAACTAATTAAACTTGAAAGCTTATCTTATCCCCAGCGATCATCAAAAGTAAATCTAAGATGATGAATGCTCTAAACAATTAAGTTCTACTCTTGTCATGTAATTTTTATTAGGTTTATGTGGATGACTTTTAAGTTAATTTGAAAAAAGAAAGCAACTACTAAAAAAAAAAGAAAAAATTTTTTCAAAAACTTCATACTGAGTAACTGGATCTTTTTACCTAAGCAAGCATTGAGTTTCGCGTCAAAAGATATGAAAGGCAAAGAAGCTTTGTTATAAAGCTAGTTTTAACTCGTAACTTATTTGATTCGAGCCAGTAAATCCGAGGGATAGTTTATACTTAGTATCCTAAAGTCATCTAGTTCAAGAGTCATTAGCTGAAAACTCGCTACATAGGTCAAACAGAAAGTTTAAGGGGTTAAGATACTTAATAGCGATACAATGTTAAAAAAAATATTATTATGATATTGTCGTTAGGATATCTTGATTATCAAATTAATTTAATTTTTTAAAAAATATTAAAATACATAGAAAGCAGCGAGTTGTTAGGACACCATGATTATCAAATTAATTCTGACTTTTTAAAAAAATATTTTTCAACAATGGTGCCAAAATTAATAATGTTATGATGTTATCATTAGGACCCATGATTATCAAATTAATTTTGACTTTAAAAAATATTAAAAATATGTAGAATGCAGCAGATCGAGTCGAATCCATAGAGAAGGTAGTGCTTTGATTTGATAACTTTGATTTTTATAAAAAAAGATTTTGAAATAAAATTATAAATAGAAGATAGGAATTACATGATACAAAAAAAAAACTTGATACTAAGATCTACTATTTAGATTTTAACTTCTACTTGTAATAAAATAAAGAATAAAATTTAAATAGTATAAAGATAAATTGATATTAAGCTCTACTAACTAGATTTAGTATCTACTCGTAATAAAATAAAGAGCAAAATTAAAAGTATAATAA
>KE506139.1:69930-84542 GCA_000441515.1 Elaeis oleifera
ACTATTCTAAGCTTAACAGTGAGGGCTTCATATTTTACTTCGTTATTGATGGCTAAAAACTTAAATCGTAAGGCATATTTCATGATGATTTTTTTGATCTGGTGAGGATCAGTCCTGCTCATAACCCGATGGAGCTTGATGATCCATCTACATGCAAGACCCACAATTTTTTGGGCTCTTCAAATAGATCTTCCAATGGTTAACCTTCCTTGGGGTCTTCTTCAGGAACTATACATTCCAGGATGAAGTCGGCTAGTATCTGTGCCTTGATGGAAGGACGAGGTCAGAATTTTACATCGAACTCTGTGAGCTCGATCACCCATTTCATTACTTGACCTAATGTATTTGGCCGATGCAGGATGGGCTACAAAGGCTAATCAATTAAAAGCACTCTAGTGTGGGCCTAAAAATAGCATCAAAGCTTTCAAGCTGAGATAACAAAGGCATAGATAAGCTTCTTGAGCCTCATATATCTGATTTCTGCATCATGGAGATTTTTGCTGATATAGTAGATTGGCCTTTGGATTTTGCCTTTCTCACGAACAAGTACTGAGCTTATTGCAGTTGGCGAGACTACTAAATAAAGATATAGCTCTTCACCAAGCTCTGACTTACTAAGGAGTGGTGTGGAGCCGAGATAATTTTTAAGTTCTTTGAACGTCTTTTGACTTTCTTCAGTCCACTTAAAATCCTTTGGTTGCCTCAGAATCTTGAAAAAGAGGAGGTAGCGCTCTGCCAATCTGAAGGTGAATCGATTGAGGGTGGCTACCTTACCCATGAGATGCTGGACCTCCTCTATAGACTTTGGTGGATTCATTTCTTGCACGATCTTGATTTTTTCGAGATAAGCTTCAATGCCTCGGTGTGAGACCATGAGCCGATGAACTTACCCGAGGTGACCCCAAAAGCATACTTCATCAGATTTAACTTCATCTGATATTTGTGGATAGTGGTAAAGGTTTTTTTGAGGTCAACGATGTGACTCCCCAAGGTCCAGCTTTTAACCAACATATCATCCATGTACACCTTCATATTCCGTCCGATTTGCTCTTTAAATATTTTGTTTCCCAGTCGCTGGTAGGTGGCATCTATATTTTTCAAATCGAAGAACATAACCGTATAATAGAAGAGACCTTAGTCAATAACAAAAGTGATTTTCTCCTCATCTTTAGGCACCATCTAGATCTAATTGTAGTTGAAAAAGGCATCCATGAAGGTGAGGAGCTTGTGGTCCAATATGGCATCTACAAGTTGGTTGATCCAAAAAGGGGATAGCTGTCTTTTGGATAGATCTTATTCAAGTCAGTGAAGTCTATATAGATCTACCACTTTCTATTCATCTTCTTCATGAGGACTACATTCGTGAGCTAGTCTGGATAAGCCACCTCCTTGATGAAGCCTGCACCAATTAATTTGTCAACTTTTTCGGTGATTACTCTCTATTGCTCTGAAGCGAAGCTTCGCTTCTTATGTTTGATGGGTTGATATGTTGGATCCACATTCAGCCAATACATCATGATTTCTGATTTGATATCGGTATATCAGTGAATGACCAAACAAAGGCATCGATATTTTCCTACAAAAGAAAGTAAGCTGATTTTTATTATCTCATCTTGGTTGGACCCGATCCGAAAGGTATGTTCCTCGATCTTGTCCTCCAACCAGACTGTGTGAGGTCCTTCACAGGCTCTCCATATTTTCAGTCAGTTCATCATGGGTGTCTAGTCCTTCAATAGGAAAAGTGTTGGATAGTCTCGCTCCTTATAGGGTAGCTGTGTAATAGTGATGTGCCAGCACTTGATCTCCTCGGACCTGTTCAACCCCATACCTTATCGAAAACTTCATCCGCATATGGTACATCGACATCATAGCTCGAAGGGCATTCAACCTCGATCGTCCGAGAATGGCATTGTATGTCAAAGGTGCTCTAGTCACCAGTAAATCAATTTGAGTAGTGGACTATCGGGGTTCTCAACCAGTAGTGACCGACAGGATGATGACCTCTTGAATAGGTATGGCATTGCTAGTGAAACCTACAAGAGGAGAATCTAGCCTATCGAATCATTCTGAGAAAATACTCAATTTGGAGAATGCATCGTAAATAAATATTGATCGAACTTCCATTATCTATCAAGATGCAATATGCATCATAATTAGCGATATTTAAAGATACAACACTACACAATATGTAGGAATTGGATCCCTTTATGTCTTCCTCAGAGAAGGTGATAGCTTTATCAGATCTTTATCCCTTGGCTGACTCTCTCGATCCTCCACCATGCCTCCAATGATGGTGTTGATTACCTCGATCGTAGGTTAGTTGTTGGGCTCCTATCGAGGTGTTTTGGTAGTGGAGGTGATCTCAGTGGATTCTCGTGCTGCTCCTTCCGCATCGGATGAAACGATCCAATCATCCGTATCAAATGAACTTCTCAATTTTATTTGGAGCTGAATGCAATCCTTGATATCGTGGCCACGGTTGCGATGATAGAGGCAATACTTGCTTGGATCGCACTGACCTGACCTGGATCACATTCTCCTTGCCTGAGAGAGTTGCTCCTTGATCTCCATTAACACTTATGCTTTGGACACATTTAGAGAATTATAGTTGGTGAATCTTCTGGATGGCGACCAATGCCATTGCCTTCTGGGACTTTTGGATCGTTAGCTCTGAGCTGGAGTTTTGGATCACTAGCATTCGGGCAGAGTCCTAGATCACTAGCATCGAGGCGGAGTCCTGGATCACTGGTGACCCCTTTGAGGATCATGTCGCCTTGGCGAGAGTTTCATCTCTTCTTTCCTCTCCTTGGTAGTTGCATCGGTCGAGGTTCCATGCATCTCGAAAGCTTCTTCAGCTCGGACATATTTTTCAATCCAATCTAGTATCTCAGCAAAATCTTTCGGATACTTCTTCTCTAGAGAGAAGAGAAAGAAGTTCTTCAGAAGTCTGTCCTTTAGGGCGGTCAACATGACCAACTAGTGTAGGTGACATACTTCCAAAATGGCCATATTAAAGTAGCTCACATAGGCCCGAAGAGATCCTTCTTTCCTCTGCTTGATATTTACTAAAAAATCAAATCCCTAGCACTACCTCTTGCTGCTAAAAAAGTGGGCTACAAATGACCGGCTCAACTGGTCGAACGAGTGCATGGAGCCTAATTTCAAACCAGAGTACCAATCTCGAGCCATCTTTTTAAGTGTTGAAGGAAAGGCTTGGCATAAGATTCCATCATTTGCTCCGTGAAGGAGCATAAGAGCCTTGAAGCTCTCTAGGTGATCTATTGGGTCAGTTGACTTGCTGTAGATTTTCAGCTATGACATCTTGAAGTTGACAGATAGTAGCTTCCACATGATCCTATTGCTAAAGGGTGGATCGATACAGAAGTTGGCCCCCTCATTTTGATCTGAGACCTGATGTCGTACCACCTCGATTCGTTGGTTCATCTTCTACAGCCTGTGGTCAACGTCGGCATCACGAGCGGGGTAGGCTTCCATGTGGTACAATGGAGATCTGCCCGGAGTGGAGTCTTTTTCGGAATGTGGGGTAGGAGAACAACGCCTCCATTCAAGCTCCTAGGTTGACTCAATCACATCTACCTTCCCTACTCCGATCTACATGGGGGAGGTTGAGGTGGTTGTTGCTGGGATGCCTTCTACATACGATTTGGTTACGCTGGGGCATCTCCTACATAGGATTTCATTACTGTATGGTATAGACCACTACAGTCAGTGCCTGTACTTGATCAACCAGTGTGTTGTTGAATGGGTCTAAATTCACCCCCATAGCTAGTTGAGACGACTATCAAGATATCTTTGACTACTGAGCCTGTATAAAGTTTTCGATCGAATTTTTGATCAATCGGATCACCATGGTATTGGAACATTGTGATGATGTTCTACGCGATGCCATTGTCATAGATCTCGTACTCTTTTCCAAAAGTGGGCTTGAAGCCTTACTCTAGCACCAATCTATTGCTATGATTTTCTAACTTGAGGTTGGCACGATGATGTGGGTGGTGAAGACATAGGTATTGATATCCAAACCTGCAATCTAATTGGAGTTGGCACCGACGGAAACCCTCCGATGCTTAAATAAGAATGTCAAAATAAATGAAAAGAGTGTAGAGGGATTGGATATCTAAGGGTCCCTTATTTGCCTCTATTTATAGAGGTCGGAGCTGTGAGAGTGAAGAGTTGTTGGAAGCCATCCTGGTCATTTCGAATGCATTACTCTAAGATTTATGGCCTGATCTTTTGAGATTTGGTGGCTATCATTGCCTTATCCAGCTTGTGGCCAGCTGTTCCCAGTAGTTGCATGATTTAAAGAAATATGCGGGAGCTCTCGATCAACTTTGCCAAGTATGTCGATCAAGATCGATCGAGACTCTTAAGGATCAATGGAAGCAGGGGTTGGTCAAAGCATGGGTTGGCGGCTGACCCTAGATCGACCATGATCGAGATTTGCTGTTGTCTTCGACTTAGGCAGCAGAGATTTTTTACCTGTAATATATGTGCGTGTGTATATAAATAGATAGCTAGATAAGGAGAAGAACAAATTGAATCTTTATGCAAAATTCAAAATAAAAAAATGATGAAAGTAGGATCCGGATCCATTTCACTTTATCAATGAATAATAAAGTTAAACTATAAGTTTTTTTGAAATAAACATGTCAAATTAAAATAATCGTTAGAAAAGCTAAATTATAATAATAGATGACAACTTATATATCAACTTTATTTCAGTGTGTTTCACTTAATTCATTCTAGACTAGAAGATATGTCTAATTAAATATTCTTTAAAAAAATTATTTTGATTGATCCATTTCAAGACCCAAACAATAAAATTTTCATTCTAATCGCTTAATGTGATGCACAATTATAAGGAGACTCCATATCATAGAGCTTGAAATTTTATTTGATTTTAGAAATAAATACACCTCAATCTGACATCGAATGATAAGTGAGGACCTTCGAAAGTTTGGTGCAAAGAGATCCACCTATCTCTTACTTATACACGAGAGCAAAAATGTTCAGATAATATCAAATGTGGATCATTTGTAACTTAGCTTTTCTTGCTATAAATATTGCCAACTACAAAGGGAATAGCTTTCTTATGCAATGATAGTAAACCCTAGCCCATTAAACTTGAACCCTATTCTGTCCAATCCAAATCTTAATCCATTTGACCTAAAGACTAGTTCACCCAATCCAAATCGTAGTCCATCCAATTTAACTTGGTCCCAACCTTAGCCCACCAAATTAACCTTAAACTACTTAAATTTAGCCAAATTAATCCCTCTAGTTACATCCATTGACATTCAATTAAGCTTGATTGCACTCAACCGATTGCACAATCAAACCATTTCTCAACTAATCAACTCTTTCTTAGGCCTATCTTATCTTCTCTAACCTAATTTATCCTGATTTAAGGGCTAAACATAGCACATGTGCTTATTTAGCCCCTAAAGTCTACACTTACTCCTAAATTAAACTTGATAAAACAACTAAATGTAAGAATGGATCAAGGCTAGATGTCATTAGATTGCTTGATATCCTTATCCATGAACCATTAGACTTTAGCTTAATTGCACCCCAAGAAGAATATCTTTTTATTTATAAGGGTGCACTATGATAAAACTATATCCATTTAAAATCAAGATCCTTCTCTCTCCTTAGGACCACCTGTCAAGTGGCAACCCAAGAGGTCTCTATCTATTATTTCCTCTTACTGACTTGATTCTTTCTTGCTCCTATTTTTACATATCTACTCACAAGATTTTCACATATTCTCTCCCTCACATATAATCCTAGCTCCACTAAATGATAAATTTAAGATTTTTTTCTCATAAGTAATCTTATCCATTTAAACACCAAATCCTTGATATGCATCGACTTAATTTTGACACCTCATGCTTAGCCTAATATCCTTTCTAAAACACTTGAAGTATCTCTTAGATCTTCTCTCTAAATATAATAATTTTTACATCAATGACACAATCAAGCACATTATTAGATCAATCTTCACCTCCTACAACATCTTAAAATCCATTCATTCTTGACACACCTATCATTTTGAAGAGAAAAGATTCAACAAATTAGTTCCCTCCTCACCCTTAGATTAAACGCTCTTTATAATCCTAGCCCTCCTCTCTCATTTGTAATCCTAACTCTCTAAAGAAATGTCCTCCAAACAAACAAACCCTCCTTAAATCCCTACCATTTACCTCTTCAATCCTTCCTTTATACCTCTTAGCTAATGAACCTGGCCATCTCAAATTCATCATGACCTTCAAATCACTTTAAATTGAAATATAGCTATCAAACTAATATCTTTCCTTCTTGTACAATCTTAGTTCTCTAAAGAAACAAACTCGAAATAAATAAACCTTCCATAAATCTCCACTATTCGTCTCTTCAATTCTATCTTCATATCTCTTAGCCAATAAATCCTAGCCACCTCAAATTTATCTAACCCTTAGATTCTCTAAAATTAATTCTTAACCTTCAAATTAAATCTTTCTCCTTTTATATAATTCTAGCTCTTCAAAGAAACACACCCCAAATGATATATCCTCTATAAATCTCCTTTCATCTTTTCAATTCTATATTCATACCACGTAACCAATAGAGCCTTGGCATCTTAAATTCATCATGGCCTATAGATCCCCTGGTTGAATGATAGTCCTCAAACTAATCTTTTCCTTCTCTATATAATCCTAACCCTCTAAAGAAATGCAATCTAAAGAAACACACCCTCCTATCATCTCAATCCTCTATTTATGACACCTCATGACCAATCTCTCCACAAACCTCTTAGCCAATAGAGTTAAACTAGTCTACCTCCCACTCCTAGCCTTAGGATTTAGGATAATCTTGCTCCTCATTAAATCTTGATCGTAGAATCCTTTGGATCTCATTGTAAATAATCTTTCTCATATCCTAAAATTTAAGAAGAAAATCATCAAAAAAATATTTTAAAATTAGGCTAGAATTGCTTCTCCAAACCATACACATTTTTTTATCACCTTCTATCTCCTCTCCTAATTAATACCATAATCCTAATCCCTCACTTGCACTTAACATAGAAGAAAGGAGTTTAAAAGAAGCACATGATGCCGACCCCTCTTTCTTCTTGTCCTCTTATTATCTCTCTATTTTCTTTCCTTTATCTTTAACTTGATTATGTATGCATAAAGTCTAAGAATGGGTTATAAGATCTATAATCCTTTAGAACCTCCTTATAGGAGGGGTAAATTCATAAGTCCTTCCGATTCATGAAATTGGATCCTTATTCATAAGCCTTATCCAATAAATTTAGTTCCTAAAACTTTTGATAAGTGGCAACTCTAAATTGTAAGACCCTAAGTCCTAAGGGGAGCCCCAAATTCTTGCAAAATCAATCTTTGAGTGGATTTTTTTATAATTGTTTGTTATAATGGGCAGCAGCCACTATTTTAAACCAATGCCATAATCCCGAGATGCAAAAGCGCACATCTTGAGATATCTAATAGACTTTTTGAGTCTTACCATAGGTCTCTAGATATTGTTTAAATATTTTGGACTGACTAGTAGTCTTTTCTAGCCAGCCTCTGTGATTATTATTGTATACATATTACTTAGAGAATGGAAGAAGGTAGAAATATGTTCAAAACGAAAATGGATACACATATTTTTTTATACATTATATCTCGTGCTCAATATTTATGTAAGCCTTTAATATTAGACAATAATTTAGGTTAAACCAAAATAGAAAAGTTATCTAGCTGAAATAATTCACCAAGCTAGCTCCTAATAAATATAGTATCTCGTGACCATAAATTCTGCTTGCATCTTACCAATCTAATAAATTTTACTAATACACTTATGCCATGTTAAAGTTTGATTAGCAATAAGGTAGGTTAAATAATGAATGGGTAGCTTGTTTACTCTACATATAGTGTACCCATCTTAACTGCAAAAGATCCACTGGGAATCTATAATTAAGATTTCGATTATGGCACTATTCTATTATGTCAAATCCTCACCAAAATTATTATTGACCATTCCAATAAGAATATTTGTAGTGGTTATATTAGTTTATAATTACACTCTCAAAAAAATTTATAATTATCCTATTTGCTTTATTTACTGTAATTTAAATTAAATAATATTTATTATAATAGCCATTATGATAGTTTTACAACACAACATTATGAGTAATAATAAAAAATAATAATATCATTTTTCAATTACCATTTTCTTAGAAATAACTTTTTAGGTGGTAAAATATCTTTTAAAATAAATAATATTTCTTAAGAAAGCAGTATAATTGTAAAATGATAACTCTTTTGTATTACAATAGACAATTAATGCACTAAATTATCAATTATAATAATTACTATCTTTTTCTATTGTTATATGTGTGTGTGTGTGAGATAGGAAAGAACTAAAACAATTATAATGGCCATTACCATGTCCACAATTTATCTTGAAAGAAGATAACTTGCACTGGTTAGCTATCCTTGGGCTACACAACTCATTAGGATAAAATCTCATAACCAAACAACCTTCAAAGCTTGCCTAAGTCTAAATGACCTATCAAAATGCATGAATATTAAGTTTAATAACAAGAAACTAATCTTTTATTGTATATTTAAAATAAATAAATAAATAAATATATATATATACATACATACATACATACATGTATGTATATGTATGTAAATATGTATTTACATGTGCACGCGTGCACACACACAGACATATATATATATGTATGTATGTATGTATGTATGTATGTAGGTATGTATGTATGCATGTATATGTATAAGTCAAGATCAACCTACACCTGGTGTAGCATAAGAGTTCCCTTTTAAATTATATGATGGAGGTTTCATATCAATGATTTGAGTTGTTGGATATAATCTACTATCTTCAAATTATTTATATGCCAAAAATCATGGGATTTAGAGACTTTTAGTTCATCAAGTGGTAAAAACATATATATTATTTTGTGTTATTTATTGTTGCTTAGAGATACAACCTGAGAGAGGAGGTGAATTAAGTTTCAAAAATTTTACTAATTTAAATAAGAAATACTGAAATTAAGTGTGTATGCAGTGGGGCAGTGAATTAATATACAAAAATATGAATGTTAAAAGTAAATAACTTAAGAACAAGGTTACACATACAAACAAAGAGGTTTATAGTGGTTTGGTGTTAATCTCCAACACCTACGTCCACTCTCTAAGCAATCTTCTTAAAAATTTTATTATAATCAACTAATTATAATAATATTATTTTTGAGATCACAATCTAAGTCCAATTGGTTTATGGACTCAACAATCAAAACCTATCCCCAAGCCAATCTTAGACTTGTACCAATCTAATTCAAAACTTGGATGAGCCTATTCCCTAAGTTTCAAATCCTATTGAAACTTGAAATACAAATATGTAGATGTAGAAATTTAAATACAAATATAAACTTATTTAATGAGTTGATGTAAGACTTTAATGTGTAAGATGAGATGTTGGAGGACTTTTGCAATAAATGCTCCCTTCTTTCACTTGAGAATGACTTGATTGCATAGCTGGTTGAGTAGTTGGAATTGAGTAAAAACTCTTTAAAGCTTACTTGAAGGTTGAACAGAATTTTTAAATGTATCTCAATCCTTCTTATGTGTATGTTTGGTTTTTGAGTTTGCTTACTTTAATAATGGTTTAGGCACTCTCTAATCCAAGTTAACTTCACTAAAAATGGGTTTGTAGCCATTGGAGTATGAGAAGTAGCCATTTGAAGCTTTTCAGATCAATTCTATAGCTTTGTAGAAACTAGCTGTTAGAGCCGTCAGAACCTGTTGAGTCGACTTATCCAATTCTTGAGTCGACTCAAAATCCTCATGGTCGGCTCATGATCTTCTTGAGTCGCTTCAAGCAGTAGGGTTCAGAAACAACTTCTCCATCTTTTCTGTATTGATGTCAGTCTGTATGCTCGAGTCGACTCACCCTGTGCCTGAGTTGACTCAAGACCTGAGCCAAATATTGAATGCATATCAGAGTCGATTCAAAATCCTCCTGAGTCAGCTCAAGATCCTATTTTCTTGAAAATACTTAGTTTGACCCCTTTAAATCTTCTTTCTTTGAATCTTCCATTCAAAATCATTGGGCTTCACTAAGATAGGATCTTAGTTTCTGAAATTTCTCTTTAAATACTCAAATAATTTATTAGTACTAAATATATACACTCAAAGATTTTGTTATTCATCAAATCAAACCTAGGGTCAATATTTATACTATCCAATTTTTAATCACTTGTGCATAGGCTAAGAGTATCAAAATCATATGATTTTAGTATATAAGTAATTTAAAATAATAAATCACATCCAATGACTCAAATTATCTTTATGGTACCTCCATCATCTAATTCAAAGAAGTTATAACTCTATACAATTTACATTAGATCTAACTCGAACTTAACCTTGCATAAGTCCAGATCAAGTTATACCTAAAGTAACTTCATGAGAGTTACATCTCTTTTTGAAGTCGATAATAAGGATCTTATGTCGATGATCCAAGCAGTTGGTTTGATCTACTGTCTTTAATTACCTAGAGACCCCTAGCCTATTTATTAAGTGGTCAAAAAATATGTATTAATTATTTTGCGTTATTTAAACTATCTAATTTTTGACCTATTGATGCACAAGCTAAATATCTCCAAATCATATGATTTATGGTGTATAAGTAGTTTACTGATATCTAATAAGTTGCTCTTCAAATATACTCAAGATACTTTGTGATGTATTAGAATAATTATATTTTAAATATTCTTGTTCAGAAAACTAACTTTGTTTCTTAAAATAATTAGCTTGCCTTATTTAATAGAAATGAATCTAAAGTAGACAAACTTTCTTGTCTAAAAATACTTATAATTTGCTTTAAAAATATACTATATTTATCTTTTATCAGCACATCATTGTTAGCAACAACAACAATAATAGTAAAGGTTAAAAGCATCAAAGCTACACGTTAAGAGTAATAAGAGTAACAATCTTGCCTCATCTTTTGATGATAACTCCTTCACAATCATCACATGAATGGATCAAAAGAACACAATGGGCTTTTTGTTGAGTGACATTTGTTGCATCAGAAAAGTTACAGTCTCTGCCGCCAACCTCTTGATTGGATTGCCCTAAAGACATCTTCTTCACTTTCCTAGTCCATTGTCATGTCTCGCCAACTAGGATTTGAGTTTTCATGGTTTCATGAATGAGAAACTATAACTACCTTGATGTTGGAGCAAGTCTAGCATGAGCTGATGGACAAATCCCATTACAAAGCAATACGTATAAACATGTGTGTATTGTGCTCCTTTTGTCTCTATATGTATTACTTTATAATTGGATCAGTCTGTCGGCTCAATAGTGGATCTGTTCTGACTAAAAATTAGTCTTGATGTTGCCTTTCCAATAAAAAAAGTAAAAAAAAAAAGAATCAAAGCATTCTATCAGATTATCAATAGATATTCTCATTGTTTACATCCTTTATCCCGTATGGGAGTAATCGCTTGTTATGAAGGTTACCAACAGAACTAATTTAGTAGGATCAGCTGTCCACAAACCATATACTAACCAAGGAGCTAGAAATGTTTTTGTCATAAAATTTGAGATGTGAATGCCTCTGAAATTAAGCTCTAGTTTAGCTTGACTGAGTCGGTGTATGTTTTGCATCGCAGAGGACTGTATAGTCTTAGATAACTACTATGTATTGTTCATCTTAGAGAAGGATAGGTAATATTCAATACATGATGCACCATGCTTGCTACCAAACATGCCCTACATTTGGTTTTGAAGATGAATGACAACTGTCCGTCTTCAAGATGGATCATGGATGTGGTGGCTATTTGTGGCTATTTGAGACTGTATAATATTTAAAATTTTGATTATGGCACTATTCTATTAAGTCAAATCCTCACCAAAATTATTATTGTCTATTCCAGTAAAATATTTGTTGTGGTTATATTAGTTTATAATTATGCTCTCAAAAAAGTTTATAATATCCTATTTGTTTATTTACTGTAATTTAAATCAAAATAATATCTATTATAATAGCCATTATGATAGTTTTACAACACAAAATAATGAGTAATAATAGAAAATAATAATATCATTTTCAATTACCATTTACTTAGAAATAACTTTTAGGTGGTAAATATTTTTTAAAAATAAATAATATTTTCTTAAGAAAGCAATATAATTGTAAAATAATAACTCTTTTGTATTACAATAGATTATTAATGCACTAAATTATCTATTATAATAATTATTATCTTTTTTCTATTGTTATATGTGTGTGTGCATGTGATAGGGAAGAACTAAAATAATTATAATGGCCATTACCATGTCTATAATTTATCTTGAAAAGAAGATAACTTGCACTGGTTAGCTACCCTTGGGCCACACATCTCATTAGGATAAAATCTCATACCAAACAACCTTCAAAACTTGCCTAGGTCTAAATGACCTATCAGAAATACATGAATATTAACTTTAATAACAAGAACTAATCTTTATTTATATTTAAAATAAAATAATCTTTTATTGTACTTCATCCAATTAGGGATTCATGGAATACACATAAGTATAACATGTTGTTAAGCCAATGATCAGGCATTCCCATGGGATAGAGGAGTGGTGGCTATTACCAATTGTTGGTGTTTTGGAAGAAATTGAAAACTAAAAATTCCTCAACTAATTCCTAATCATTTGTTTAGTTCCATATGGGATAGGAGAAAATTTGAGAAGGGGTTTATAATAAAAATCTCACTCTTGGGCTTTGTTAAAGGTCTAGTAGTTTTGGGCCAAACCACACACGCATGTGACCTAACCAATCTTATCTCATGTGATCATGTCACGATGTGTAGGGCCCACATTTTATTTTTCTCTATTTAGTTTTTCTTAATGAATATTATCATTTTTTATTCAATTGGAATAAATACCATATTTTACATTACTTAACATTAATCATCCGATTAATATTTTGTCCGTTGGTTTTCTATCCATTAGCCAATTAAATACGTGTTTAATATTTTGACTGTTGGATCAGTCCAAATGGCTAGTTCTTGGGTCTATAAATTGGGCCCTTGGTAGGAGTTGGAATATGCAAGAAAACTTATTCTCTTCTCTCCTAATCTAATCTCTTCTTTATTTTCTAAATTCTCTTATTCTCTCCTAAATTTCTTCTTTAAGTTTTTTGATCGATTTCTTACTGTTGGGTTGATGCTCTATCATCTTCTCTATGATCGTGCCTGCAGAGGTCTTCCATTATATCTTAAGGTGGAGTTCTTCATATTGATCCCATATGAAGGTCAGGAATTGCTTTAGGATGATGCATTATATGTCTTTGAAAAAGTTATATTCACTGATTTCTTATAAAGTTGTAATTGACTTTAATATTTATTTGATAATATAGTTTAGTTGTTACTTCCATTAAATCATAATCAACTGTCATAGAAAATAAATTTATATTACTTATTCCCAACAATCTAAGGTGATCAGGTCCTTTTCGATTGCGATTCAAGTACTAACAATATATAAAATATCATAGTTTCATAAGAATTGCATAATATTTATTTCATTTAATTTTATACCTTAGTTTTGGTAATTATAGTATTTGTTTTGAATTTTTTGCATATTAATTTATTTAAATTTATTTTTCTAAAAAAAGAAGGAAACTTAATTTCTATTTTATAGAACAAAACATTGGCTCCTAAATTAAATTTATTATTTTTACTAAAAAATTAATAAAATGGAATAAGAAATTTATAATAGATCTATAATATGGAATCACTAAAGAATTCAATGCATTCTTTGTGTAGCTCTTATCTCTCCTAATCTTTTTTCTTAGTTTTCTCTTTCGATACCTTTTCATGGGTTCAGAGGATTTATCTAGTCTCAAATTTGATCGATTCAATAAAAAAAGATTTGTTAGGTAGCAAGAACAATTAGAAGCCTAATTAATCCCTCTAGATTTGATATCTACTCCAAAAAAATTACTTTCTTTCAAATCATCTTCCTTAGACACAGAGTCAACTTCTAAATCTCCTAAAGAAATTGACTATCATTGTAGATTTAAAAATACTTAGTTACCTATCAGATGAATTATATGAAGCATATAGAAAATAAAAACCTCGAAAGAACTCTGGCAAGCCTTTGAAAAAATCTATATCCGAAATAATACGGGGCTATGAGGTTCATCATTTTAGACTTCCATAATTTTAAAATAATAGACAATATATCCATTAATGATTAAATTCATCAGTTCTAAAATCTTGTCTAAGAGATCCATAGAGGGAGATCTACTCTTAATGAAACCTATCAAGTATTATAACCTATCAAGTATCATGCTTGATAAATAAACTTTCACCCTCTTAATCTCAATTTGCCTGTTACTTTAGAAGATCCCAGTCTTCTCTCACTCTTAGGTCTATCCTTCAGTCCGCTAGGATAGAGGATCTATTCAAATCTAGAGAAATTCAAAAAATTCCAAAACAACCAGCTTAAAGTCAAGGTTGATCTTACTAAATCTCAAAACCCAAGCTCAAATCTTAAGGGTCAAAATTTTAGAGGTCAAAACTC
>KE506139.1:94648-129545 GCA_000441515.1 Elaeis oleifera
AATTAAATTATTCCGCTCCAGATTTGATGAAATCTGGAAGATCCTACACAGGAAAAAGACGGTTTTTCTTTCAAGGATGAGTCAGCTCAAGCAGTAGGATTGAGAAATAGCTTTTCTGTATCAGTGTCGGTCTGCATGTTTGAGTCGACTCATCTTATGCTAGAGCTAACTCAAGGTCTGTGCCAGATGTTGAATGCATGTCAGAGTTGACTCAAAATCCTCCTGAGTCAGCTCAAGATCCTATTTTTTGAAAATACTTGGCTTGACCTCTTTAAATCTTCCTTCTTTGAATCTTTCATTCAAAATCATTGGGCTTCACTGAGACAGGGCCTTAGTTTCTTGAAACTTCTCTTTAAATACTTAAATAATTTATTAGTACCAAATATATAAAGTCAAAGATTTTATTATTCATCAAAATCAAAACTAGGGTCAACATTTATACTATCCAATTTTTGACCACTTGTGCATAGGCTAAGACTATCAAAATCATATGATTTTAGTATATAAGTAATTTAGAAATAATAAATTATATCCAATGACTCAAATTATCTATGTGGTACCTCCATCATCTGATTCAAAGAAGTTATAACTCTATACAATTTACATTAGATCTAACTTGAACTTAACCTTGCATAAGTCAAGAGCAAGTTATACCTTAAGTAACTTCATGAGAGTTACATCTCTTTTTGAAGTGGATAATAAGGATTTTATATCGATGATCCAAACAGTTGGTTTGATCTACTATCTTTAACTACCTAGAGACCCCTAGCCTATTTATTAAGTGGTCAAAAATATGTATTAATTGTTTTGTGTTATTTAAACTATCTAATTTTTGGCCTATTGATGTATAAGCTAAATATCTCCAAATCATATGATTTATGGTGTATAAGTAGTTTACGGATATCTAATAAGTTGCTCTTCAAATAGACTCAAGATACTTTTGTAATGTATTATAATAATTATATTTTATAATATTCTTGTTCGGAAAACTAACTTTGTTTCTTAAAAATAACTAGCTTGCCTTGTTTAATAGAAATGAATCTAGAGTGGACAAACTTTCTTGTTTAAAAATACTGATAATTTTGCTTTAAAAAATATACTATATTTATCTTTTATCAACACATCATTGTTAACAACAACAATAATAGTAAAGATTAAAAGTATCAAAGCTACATGTTAAGAGTAATAAGAGTAATAATCCTATCTCGTCTTTTGATGATAACTACTTCACAATCATCACATGAATGGATCAAAAGAACACAATGGGCCTTTTGTTGGGTGACATTTGTTGTATCAGGAAGTTACGGTCTTTGCCGCCACCCTCTTGATTGGATTGTTCTAAAGACATCTCCTTCTTCACTTTCCTAGTCCATTGTTATGTCTCACCAACTTGGATTTGAGTTTTCATGGTTTCATAAATGAGAAACTATAACTACCTTAATGTTGGAGCAAGTCTAGCATGAGCTGGCGGACCAATCCAATCACGAAGCAATACGTATAAACATTTGTGTATTATGCTATTTCTGTCTCTATATGTATTGCTTTATAATTGGATCGGTCCGCTGGCTCAACAATGGATTTGGTCTGACTAAAAATTAGTTTTGCTATTGCCTTCCAATAAAAAAAATACAAAAAAAAAAAAATACAAAGCATTCTATCAGATTATCAGTAGATATTCCTATTGTTTTACATCCTTTCATCCCGTATGGGAGTAATTGCTTGCTATGAAGATCCCAACAGAACTAATTCAGTAGGATCAACTGTCCACAAACCATATACTAACTAAGGAGCTAGCAATATTCTTGTCATAAAATTTCAAATACAAATGCTTCTGAATTAAGCTCTAGTTTAGCTCGACTAAGTGGGTGCATGTTTTGCACCGCAGAGGACTGTATAGTCTTGGATAACCACTATGTAGTATTCATCTTAAAGAATGATAGGTAACATTCAATACATGATGCATCATGCTTGCTACCAAACATGCCTACCTTTGATTTTGAAGATGAATGACGATCGTCCATCTTCAAGATGGATCATAGATGTGGTGGCTATTCGGGACTGTATACTATTCTAGATACAAAGTATACACTGCAAAAGATCCGAACCTCTGGCTTGAACCCCTACGAGGCCATGTATTTTTTGGTTTTGTAAAGACTTGCCGACCACGGAACATTAGACTTTTAAAAGCGTAATTATTATAGTGAGGCAAGAACTTCAAAGCACCCCAGTGAGGATTTTTGTTCTCTCTGCCGAAAAGTCATTGGTGTTTGGCATCAAGCTTTGGCAACCCGCGTGGTCCTCAACTACCCTGAATTTAGCAACCTTCGAACGCTGAACGTTCGCTGCTCCTCTTCATCATTTGCGTGAGCTAACCACCAGGTCAGAAAAGCCTATTATAATATATGTTACCTTGTTTGAAGATCCTTAGTTTTAGCCGCTTCTTCTCATCAGTTCCAATTGACTATTAGGATCCTTTTCCCACGGGAATGTGCTACCACTGCCACTCTAGAATGGGTGCCCTGACTCGTGCAAAAGAAGCCAACATGTTTAGATGTAACCATTTAAAATTTTTTTTTTTCTCGATCGTTTGGGGGGTTATAACCTGGTAGTCGAGCTGATATGTCATAAATTTAGGTCCATATAACCAATGCTTGGTGATAAGATGGTGATGGACATGCAAAGAATACAAGAGAGAAGTGTGAATTAAATTGCTTTACAACCATCAATAAGACGGTGTGTGTGGTAGTGAAATGCTTGTACCCAAGTGGAAGGAATTGGGATGACAGATGCTCTGGTAGTTTCAAAGGCAAGACAGAAACGTTCCACAAGGATGAAAGCAGTTGAACGTAATATTGTTGCCCTGCTTCCCATTGGTGATTTTGTGGTCAACGGTCACATCGCCGTATTACACCGTTGCCGGAACGGATTAAAGAACTGAGAGAAGCGACAGGCAGTAGCACTGTTGACAGATATTGTCATAATTATAACGTCTGAAAATGACGATATTTGCATAAAAAATTATTTAAAAATAGAGATTCAAAAAATAACAAATTTGCAAGTATAAAGAGAGGAAAATATTCAACATGCTTATAAGATATCAACAACCATACAATACCTAACATCGTAAGAAAAGTGTTTTTAGGACTCGATGCTTCGTTGCTTGGTCTATGGGACGACTTCGATCTAATAGGTGGGCATGCATCATTTAATCATTTGTTTGTATACGGAGTGAGAAGGCCGCAATAATTCAACTAGGGGAAGCACATGGAGACCAACACTAAGTCAAAGTTAGTGATTTTTAAGTAAATTTTACGTAGATTCCATAATCATGTATGAGAAATTCCCCATGATTGACATCAAATTGTGCGCAACTTCTTGCACCCACATACTTATATAGGAACCATGAGACATTGACCATCTTATGCTCCACCACCTAAAATAGCTTATGCATGGGAAATAGACTTGGTAATTACATCCAATCCAAATGGATCCCGATCCGATTCGATCCTAATGAGTCGAGTTGGTCAACGTATTGATTGAATTTTGATCCGATCTGATCCAAATTCGATAAATTTATATTTCAGATCGGATCGGATTCGGATAGTGGCCATCCCGACCTATTATTCGATTCAAATCCAATCCGATCTTATGTATATATATTATTTAAATATAGGTTGATTGTATGAAATATGGATTTATGATCTTTAGACTTGATTAAAACCTCAAAGACTGAAGAGTGATAGTAGGCTATTGTTTCATGCTTATATTTTCATCTAGAAAATCTCATTTAAGTCAGACGAATATCCGATCGGATATAATCCGATATCCGATTGGATCGGATATAGATAAAAAAAGTATTGATCCGTCAGATCACGGATCAGATTTAGATTAAAATATTAAGATATTGGGTCGGACTTAGATCGATCCAAATCTATATTTGATCTGATCCGACTCGATCTATTGCCAAGTCTAATGAAAAGTGCATACTGTTTATAAATCTTCGATCCGGTCTGCTTCAACTTGGGCTCATTTACGTGGTCAACCTCTAAAGCGCGCATAGTGAGGGGGGATCTGAAGATAGTGCGCGTAGAAAATTCAATAGGATCCACCTTGCTCCAACTACGCAACCAAAATGCCAAAGTTACACTGCTCACACGTCTCTTATTAAGTTCAATAAGAATGATTTTCTTGGGTATTATTAGAAAAAGCAACAAAAGTTTTATAACGAAAGCACATGGAAATAAATGCATAATTTGGAGCATTAATGGCTACTAAAACTTGAATTCTCCCTAGCCAGTAGGTCTGACATGCGTCTATTCTTTCAACCATTGTGAGAAGAAAACAAACATTAAGCTCAAAATATTTTTGGCCGTATCTGGTGCATCAATTCTGTGTAGCAGCAAGGGGTTAATGGTGTGGCACAGGAGGGACAGGTGGTGTCAGTTGGAAACGTGAGTACCATTAAGCCTCACTAGATAGGTTCAGTAATTGAACTGAAAAGGGCTATATACTAGGAAATAATATCAAAGGAACCATTTCAACATATACATCATATGGAGATAAAAATTATAAATGAAATATTAATAAAATATAGGAAACTCCCTCCATTAGAGTTTGCAATCACAAAAACCGCTTCCCATGGACAGGCACGGATCATGTCCGGTTCTGTGAGGGAAAAATGATGCACTGTGGCCCGATGAGTCGAATGGTTTGATCAAACCGGACAACCCACAAATATTAGAAGGATTTAGAGGGAGATGCCCTTCTACTTTATCCGGTTTTACCGTCTCCTCTTCCCTTCTTTTCTTCACCGCCTTCTTAGTTAACTCCTATCTGGCATCCTCCGTGATGCAATCTTCCGTTCTCATACATTTGGTGTGGATGATCAACAAAAAATCAAAAATAATATAGATGGAGTTATGAGATCACCATATTTATAGTACCATCATGAATCTACATGACAATGATCTCAGATCATCTTCACTCTTTAAATTACCATCCAACACAGTAATAAATATCCGCCCTTAAAGTTAGAAATCTAAGATCACTCTCGGACATTGATTCGGAGCTTAAAGATAAAATACCACTCAATCTAGCGAAAAAAAAATGATATATCAAATATCATTAATATTATATATATAAATATTATATATATATATATTGATATTATATATATTAATATTATATATTATATGTATAATACAATAAATTATAATACATTATCGATCATATTATTGGCATATTATGATTCAGTGCTAATTTTAAATTAGAATATAAATATCTTATTATATTTTATATTTATATAATAAAATTATTAATATATTATTTCTATTTATCTTATTTTATAATTAAAATTATTAGTATATAAATAACATATTACAATAAAATAAAATATTAATTTTATGATAATAATTAATATATTTTATAACATTAATAATTTATAGGACTAAATTTATTTTTATAGAATATATTGATGATTAATATATTAACAAATATATTAATATTTTATTATAATATATTTTATAATTAATAATATATTTTATGAAATATATCATGAATTTATTTAGTATTATATGATCAGTGATTTTGAATTTCTATGAAATACTAAACAGGTTACTCATCAAAACCTAGAGATTTTAATTACTGGACCATGGCCTATCAAGCATAGTGATTTTTGAACATTGAGATCAAATCATCTCAAAATTTGAACCATCAATAATTTTAGATTACCATGAAGATCACCAAATGCCATCATGCCTTCTGCTGCAACTGACATCTTTTCAATGTATAGAAGACTCCGACCAATAATTCACCGTGTGGAGAGAGCACTGGAAAACCATAAACTTGGAAAATCTTGAGAACATTGCTCTTGCCTAAAGCATATAGCTATAAAAGCTTGTTTAATAGCCACTGCCCTTTGCTTCTAATAAAATCAAATTTTCAACCAGAAGAAAGATTGATAACATATCTTTCGGGAAAATATGATCAATATTGTTAGAATCTTCCTTAAGGATTACATACGATTGAGAATCCATTTGCAATTGAATTTTTTTCTTAAATTCAAGAGTCTTTTGGGTTTACAAATAGCAAAGGGAGATGAGAAGAGAAGAGAGGAGATTATTCTGATGATCTCTCTCATTTTTGATCCCTTTCTATTTTGAAAAGCTTATGAAAATTATAATAACCATTCCAAGTAATTATCACCGTTTATTAACTCCAACATAAATCTGGGCTTGAATCGAGTTTAGGCATGCCCTCATCAGCTTCCAACCTTAATTTCCAACAACTTCGCAGGTTCATTAGTTTCAAAGAGATGATAGATAGGACTAAGAGATTGGAAAATATTTTGAGGGAGGAGAGGCTTAAAACAAGGGATAGGAATCACTCTTACATGTTCAAAATGAGTCATGGGTTTGTATTTGTTTTACAACTAATTATATTAATCTATGTATGTGCAGGATTGGAATAATCAAAAATTATGTATTAAAATCTGATAAAAAAAAAGGCCAGGCTTTTGGTTCCGCCTTTTTTTTTCCTCCACAGAAGTTCGAGATGTTGGCCTGCTGCACAGTGCACAGAAGGATCCGGGGTTTCCGGTCGCTTCATGCTGCGACCTAAGCCGGTTCCTCCACTGGGGGACTGGGGACCACTATCCGACTTGGATTCACTGTGTTGCTCTGCACAGCAGGCATTTTCAATCAACGGAGCGTTCCTTCTTTGATTCCTTCCCTCCTTCCCTCCCCGAATTCTCTCATTCTATTATTTTAATTCTTCCCCTCTAACCATTTCTCCTGTTCTAGGGTTTTGACCCCCACATCTTTGTCCGGATCGAGGAAATTTCAGCGCCCGCAACGAAGAGCTGCCGATTTCTTCAACCTCCAAATCGTCAAAAAGGAGTCTCCTTGGTTTTCTCGGTTGGAAGGTATTGTTTCGCCGCCTTTCCGGCCTGGGTTTTCGATTTCCAGTGCTGAATTCCTCCTGAGTGGCCAAAAGATTTGATTTTTGAGTTGGTTTTCGCCTTCTCCTCCTCTTGTAAGACCTTTTGGACTGATTCTGGAGCCTAATTTCGTGCAAGAAAGGCTTCAGATTTTCTGAAAGCATCAAATGTTGGACTTTTCCACCCTTTCCATGTATTTGAGGTTATAGCTGCCAAAGTTGCTGATTTAAACCGTGAAGATAGGATCTTGTGGGGTTTGAAAGCAGTACTTTCATCTAATTTGTGGTAGAATAGTGAGCGAGAGCTTGAGATTCGATTGCATTAGCTTAAGAAATCTCTGATGGAGGCGGCATTAGAGAAGGATAGCTGGCAGGAGATGTTGAGAAGAAGATTGCCTCCAGGGACCCCCATCCCTGAGTCGCCGACCAATCTTGACTACTCGATCGCCATCGAGTATGATGGCCCGCCGGTGTCCTATGAGCTCCCGAGGGTCGATCCTCTCGAGATGAGCTCCTCGGCAATCCCGACAGCTGAGCCAGTCGGAAACTCCCATAGGTCGGTGAACGGCGCCGTGCTCCTCGTGGTTGACCCTATACCTTTGCCTGTCTCTCGAATTGCCCGCTGCACTGATCCGCACTCTCAATGCCCCCAGGCATCAGGGAGCTTGGAGTCTGTGGTGTCTGTCTTGCAGAACCAGGAGTTTTCTGATGATGGTTCGCAGTCGGAGTCTGCCGGCTCCACTCATAGTGTTCCAACTAGACAGACCAAGCACTTGGCAAGTGAGGCAAAGAGAGTGTCTGTGGTCACATTCGAAAATGTCGAGAAATCAGAAAGTAAGGAGCTTTATGAGGAGGTATCGGCTTATCCTCAGTATGTTGGGTGTCCAGAAAGGAGAAGAGAAAAGGGTGTGCTATAGATGTGGGAAGCGGAAGTGGGAAACTAAGGAGTCTTGCCTGGTTTGTGATGCAAGATATTGCAGCTATTGTGTGCTCAGAGCAATGGGATCAATGCCAGAAGGGCGTAAATGTGTCAGCTGCATAGGCCAGCCAATCGACGAGTGGAAGCGGTCAAAATTAGGAAAGAGTTCAAGGATGTTGTCGCGGTTGCTCAGTCCCTGGAAGTCAGGCAAATCTTGAAATCTGAGAAGGAATGTCCAGCGAATCAGCTCCGGCCGGAGCAGCTTATTGTGAATGGATATCCACTCCGGCCAGATGAGATGGCAGAGTTGCTTAGTTGCCCATTACCTCCTCAGAAATTGAAGCCTGGGAGATATTGGTATGACAAGGAATCGGGTCTTTGGGGAAAGGTAAGTGCTAACAATCTGATATATTTGCCTTTGTTGGAAGCTCAGAGGACTCGTTCCTTTTTGGCTCAAGAACTGCTGATCCATGGCCTGCTCTTTCTTCTTTTGATAGGAGGGAGAGAAACCGGATAGAATCGTTAGCTCAAATTTAAACTTCATAGGAAAGCTTCAGTCCAATGCAAGCAATGGCAATACCAAAGTGTATATAAATGGAAGGGAAATCACAAAAGTTGAGTTGAGGATGCTCAAGGTAAGTTTTGATAAGTGTTTGTTTGTTTGTTTTTTAAAAGAACACTTTTCTTTAGTTCCTCTCCTCTGTGAAAGTTCTTGTTTGTATTTGTTTCCACATTACTTAGTTTTCGTTTTTTTCTTGCTTCTTTTGAAAGATCATGAAAGAGGTGGACATGCGGACTGGTGATATCTTCTTTTTGTAATCTGCACTATAAACTCACTATGAAAAACTCCTTTTTGTAATCTGCACTATAAACTCACTATGAAAAACAGAGAAAGTAAGATTATGATGTCATCATGGAAGTGTCCTGCATATCTGAATAAAATTAAGAATGAATGATTAAGTTTTATATAAATTGTAATTAAGAGAATTTATGAACATAGGTAGGGCAGGACTGAAAAGTACAAAAAGAAGTGGTCACTCTCCCCATGCAACTGGAGTATGAAAGTGAATTTTGGTTATCTATATCAGAATTCCAGTTGTGCATGTGTTTTCTTCTGTCAACAGATTCTCTTATAATCATTTGTATAATCATATATGGTGAGGTTATATCCCCTGTTGTAATTTTTAGTTCACTAAATTTCTAGAACTTCATTTTATGTTTGCAGATCGCAAATGTGCAGTGCCCACGTGATACACATTTCTGGGTCTATGATGATGGCCGTTACGAGGAGGAAGGCCAAAACAACATCAAAGGAAAATTTGGGGATCGGTATATACTGCAACCAAAGATCATTATTTTTTTCACTTATATGTATTACTGAATCCAATTATTTCCTTATTGAAATAGATTTTTGGGATTTGCTCTAAGTATCATGCACATCTTCTCTGCTAGACAGAAATTCACACGACTGGCATGTTCCTTGTTTCACTGCCCGTGCCTCATGCAACGTCAAATGGACCTAGGGATGAGGCTCCTTATTCAGCCAGAACTGACTACTTGGAGCGGAAAAGAATTCAGAAGCTTTTACTTCTTGGACCACAGGGATCTGGGACGAGCACCATATTTAAACAGGTGAGATCATGTTACTTTGATGTAATTCCTTGATGCCTAGTAATGAGTTGGTAAATCGATTTTCTTGGGAAGTTTTAATTTAAAAGACTTGAATGCTATACGGATCTGCTAAATAAACCATGTGTCTTGTAGTATGTGGTATTTTGGAACACCACTACTGGTATACTTCCCCATGTGCTGCTTGGATTTGTTTGTTGTAACTCATCATTGCTTTGGGATATATTACTCTCATGTAGCTTAATGGCTAGCCCAGTCAGTTATGTTCTAAATTGTACTTGATTTTATTAAGTGGTTTTATTACTATTCTGTTTCCATACTTTTTTGTCATTTACTGCATTGATCAATTCCTTTGACATGGGACCTGTCCTTTTGCAAGATGACAATTCTCAGGGTTCTTCAATGCAACACTATAAAAGGGCCAACAAAGTTCTTCCTGCTTTCACTTTGAAGGAGAGCTCAAGCCTTGTGAATGCCATATGGAGTTTGAATTAGATTCTGCCACAGATTTAATGTGTAACTACCACTAGGTGTCCAATTCTATATTCTTCTTCTTCTGCACCATCACCACCACTAAGACTCATTCACACAGCATTTCCCCCATATTTCTCCCAAAACAAGAGACATCAGTTACCTTTTATTCAAGACATCATTCAGGCTTTTTCTCTTTCTTCCCACAGTCTGCCTCTTCTGCACCAGATGATATTTTTTTTATAGTTTCAATGGAATCCTTGGTGGATTTTACATCATTAGCATTGCATTTCTACAATTGTAGTGATCTCTAAGTGATGCAAGACATCAGTTTAACATTTTAATCAGTAATATGCCAATTATATGACTGGCTCATAAACAGAATATACTGCCCATAAAAGATCTAAATGATCCATTCTATTTTCAGTACAAGTTCCATGGCTGGTGTCCCCAGAGCATGCACATTTTAAGCGGTTCCACACTAGGTTATTTGGTCTCCAAGTATTTGCATGGAGAGTATAGTTATAAGATGCATGTAGGAGTCTTATCTTTTACAGTGCGGTACCTTAACTCACACATACTTTTCTTGATTATATTGAGGGTGCATTTGGTTCATAATCGCAATTGGACACGAAATTAGAATTGAAATGGAAATCAAAATGGCCATATTTTCCAACGCATTTGGTTCTTGACTAGAATTAGAGTTGGAATCGGAATGGGACTTGAATACTTGGGGAGAGTTCGGATTGGAATTTGAGGGATTGGGGCATTCCCATTCCCCCTAGAATCAGAATGAGAATGGGGCTCCTTCCAGCCAAATAGCGGGAATAGGAGTCATTCATTAAGATTTGCCATACCAATCGGTATTGTACTGTATCAGGCATACCATACCATATCAGTACAAAACCGATACATAGTCTCGTACGACACCAACACTCAATATGTTGCACTATCTTGTACTGTATCATGTACCATACCGGTACCAAACAGATATGTAGTCTTGAACCATACCAACACTCGATATGTTTTACCATCTCGTACCGTACCATGTACTGACATTGTAATAGGATGGTACCAATATGGGATCTGGATACCGAGATGGCGAACTTTGCTCATTACCATTCTCATTTTAGAGCCCAATGCCCCCCAACCAAACATGCCCTGAGAAACATTTGCAGCAGAGATAGTTTATTATGTTGTTTATAATTCTTGAAACACCGCTGATTGTGCATTTGTTTCTAGCAACTATTTTGTAAATGGCATATTTATTTTTTTCTCTTTACATTCCTTTTGAGGGCTGTTTTTGCTTATTGTCAAATGGATCTAATGAATCACTCATAGCTTTCTAGTATTCTATCACTCTATTATATTACTTGTTATTTCAGATTTATTATGTTTTGCATCATTCTTACTATTTTCAGAATTTAGCTATAGTCTTAATAATTTTGTGGCATTTATTGAAGTTTAATGCCTGTGTTCATATAATGGCTTTGGGCTTTACAGGCCAAGTTCTTGTATGGAAATAAGTTTACTCAAGAAGAACTAGACAATATTAAACTCATGATACAGAGCAATATGTACAAGTATTTAAGCATTTTGCTTGAAGGACGAGAACGTTTTGAGGAAGAGGCTTTGTCTAAGTTGAAGGCAACAGGCTCACTTGATTCATGTCCAACAGAAGGTAAATTCCTGCTATTCTGGTTCTTAGTAATCTAAATATGATCGTGCTCCATATTTTCCCATAATGATACTTTGACAAGCTTGCTTTAGTGGTTGCCTTAATAAGGTGGTTTCTTTGTGGCACCTAAAACTGTCTGTTAGTAAGCATATGCTTCTCTATATTCCTATCAATTATACTAAGAGAATTATGACAATTTGGTATGTATGTTTAAAAATTACATATGCGTGCAATTCCAATTGATGATTCGCTGGGAGGTACACTGCAGTTATAGTGCTTGCAGTGCAAACACATACTTTTTATTGTTTTTATGCCATGTTATCATGATTAATGGTCAAGAGCTGACTTGCTTGGCTTAACAAGATGCCTATTTTGAGCATCTGACTTAATCGAACAATATATTAACCATCTTATATCTAGATGTATGAATTAAATGCGGGTGAAATTACAGCATCATGATTTATTATATAAAGCTTGCCAATATTGGTAGGTGATCTTTGGAAAAATATTAGACCATGTCACCAATTTCATGAGCTAGAAATCAATAACCAATAAGTTAAGCCACCATGCTTAACATTTGACCTTCTAGGATTTATGAGAGATCTTCTCTTACCAAAAAAAAAGTTGCTTCGGCTAGGAAATTGATGCCAAATCAAATGGCTGATGCTAGCTGAAGATCTGGTCATAAAATGTTTCTGACTTCAATGAGGTATACCTTGATCCACATTCCTGACCTTATTTTAGTCGGATAAGGTTTTTTGGCTGAGACCATCATATAGGTGTTGTTTACTACATCCTACATAAATGGACCTAAAGCTTTCACCGACAAATAATACTTGTCTTTATATAAATATAGAGTTAGAACATTTTTTTGAATTTCTTGGTATTCAGAATAACCAAACAAGCATGTTGATTATATTGCACATCTTGTTATATTTATATCATTTTTTTTTGGACTTTATCTTGTCCCTGTCCGCTTATTGCATTGTATAAGGTGAAAATGTTGGTGAGTGTGACAAATGTTTTGGTTGGAGTATCAGGTGAAAATAATGGTGATGATGCAAGTGGGTCAACTCATTGTGTTTACTCCATCAATGCAAGGTTAAAGCAGTTCTCTGATTGGCTTTTAGACATCATAGCAATGGGAGATTTAGATGCTTTTTCCTGCTGCAACACGCGAGTATGCTCCATTGGTTGACGAGATGTGGAAGGATCCTGCCATCCAGGAGACATATAAGAGAAGAAATGAGCTTCATTTTCTTCCAGTGGTTGCTGAGTACTTCCTAAGCAGGGTATTCCTTAATTATGCTTCAAATCTTATACCTTTTTCAAGTAATTTGATATGACATTTTTCAAACCTGTCATTAGGTGTTGTGATATAAAGCAAAGTATGAAGTGCACAATTTTGTATGTTTCTCGAAAGTAGCTGCAGCACTGCAGGATAACATATGGTATACGGGTCCAAGTTTGTCTGACAAACTTGGCTTATACTGGGAGTTGATCTCATTCTCTACTTGAAACCTTTACAATCATCTAGGAGAACTTCAGAGCAAGAGCTTGCTGTCATTCTAATGTGATCTGGACATTATGGTAATATTAACATGAACCTTAGAGATTTGATAACTTTAGACTGATGTATAATACCTATGGAGATTGGATGACCTTACCAAATAAGCTTTTCATTTCTACATCCATTTTACTTATCTACTTCATCATATTCATAGTGGGGTTCTCTCTACAGTGGATGCTTTCATCAGGGTGGAACCAGAAGAGTTTTTGAACAATGATCTTCTTTTTCAAGTGATTTACTATTAATAGGGGTAGTTTTGGCAATCTCATGATTGTTGTAGCCATTTTTATCACATGTTCTGTGTATTCCTTAGTACCTCACTTTCTTTACTTCTTGAATATTCTAATAGGCCAGTCAATCAAAAGAATGATCATTAAGCAACAATGATAAGTGTCTAAAAACATTTATTTATCCTGATGAAATACTATTGGTTTCCAAATTATCCTAATATGACTCTCTAATTGGTTGGTTGAACCAACAAAAAAATAAGGATATTTAAATTATTGACAAGAAAGCTATGCTTTAAGTTAAATGCTTTTACTATCTACCACTTTTCACCCATTCCTTTCTCCAGTCTTTCCAGAAATAGTCATTTAACCATATTTTATCCTTCCTCTAGATTGACTTCTTGACAAGGAGGTAAATGCTTGATTCTCTACTCCAGACTTCCAGTTACCTTCATCAATCATGGTTGTCTTAAACTAAAAGATGTTAGGGGCACATGCATAAGGAAGTAAGGGCTTTTATCTACATGGGAGATGGATTGCACAACCATCAATGAAGTTGAATCAAATGGTGGAGTCAAGGGTTATGGAGAGGTACAGAGGGTTGTGTCTATAAGAGGGAAGATTGATAGGGTTTATACAAAAGAATGGTAGCTTGCAATGGGAATTTACTCAATAATAGTATCTGAGTTTTAATTGACCAGGTATTTTAGATTATAAGTTCTCGGACAAATAATGAAATGCTACAAATTATCCTGCCTTGGTTTTCTGATGATCTGATCCATCGCCTCTATTTGCATGCTTAGGCATGTAGTCGAAAATGTTTTAATGTCCTTTCTATAGTGATTATGATCAGTAAATTGGAGGAGATTTGTACGTTGCTTAAGGCGCCCATGTGGAAAATCAGTACCATTGGGGAAGAAATGGTTAACATTATAAAAAAAGTGGCTACAGAATCAAAAGGAAAAGGTCATCTAGTGAGGAAACTTGGTAGGAGAATAAGAAAGTTCACTTGAAGTAAAAGAGAGTGCTATAGACAACTACCTAAATGTGGGAATAGAGAAGCATGTGAGAGCTAAAAGAGGTGGCTAAGTAGGAAGTCAAGAAGGTGGTATGAGAGAGTATGTTCTAAGCATATGAAGAGTTACATTCAAGTTAGAAACCTAGATGAGAAGAAAGATATATATATATATATATATATATAAGATTGTAAACAAAACTAAAGACTTGACTTAGATCAAATGCATCAAAGATGAAAATCAAAATGTTTTGGTCAAGAAGGGCGAGATCAAAGAAAGATAGAGAAGTTATTTTGATAAGCTATTCAGTCAAAGTCCTGTTAAAAATTTAGGATGCCCTGCTAGTTCTGCTAAGAGTATATCTGGGATTAAAAAAGACCAAATTAAACAAAAAAGCAGTTGGAATTGATGGAATCCCTATTGTGGTTTGGAAGTGTTTTGGTGATTTGTGAGTAACTTGGGTGACTAATTTATCTAATAAGGCTTTAAAGACGAAGAAGCCTGATGAATAGAGAAAGAGAACTATAGCATGATTTATAAGTGAAGGCAATATTTAAAATTGTTCTAACTATTATGATATTAAACTCATGAGTCATACAATGAAACTTTGGGAAAGTGTAATTGAGCATTGATTGAGATCTGATACGAAAATATCAAAGAACCAATTTTGTTTATGATAGAAAGCTCAGCTATGAAAGCTATTTTCTCCTTTAGAGGTTAAATGAAGAAATGTAGAGAAAAGATATAAGATCTTCATATGATTTTATTGATTTAGAGAAAGCATATGATGGAGTCCCTGGAGAAGTCTTATGGTGCGTGAAAAGATAGGTCTTATAGTGGGTGAAAAGAAATAATTTCTGTTAGATATATTAATGTGGATATGCAATGGTGCGAGTACTAGTGTGAGAACCACTAGTGCTAATCTAGTTAGTTTTTAATCACAACAGGTTAATATCAAGAATCTACTATTAGTTCTTACCTTTTGTGCTAGTTATAGAAGAGCTTACTAGCCGTATTCAAGAAGATTTTCCTTGGTGCATGCTATTTGTGAATGATATAGTCTGGATAGATGATACTAAGGTTGAGAGGAGGGAGGGTTTATTGTAAGCTGGAATTATGGAGAAACGGATTAGAATCCAAGATTTTAGGTTAAGTAGGGCCAAAACGGAGAACACAGAATATAGTTTTAGTAGAATTAGAAATAGAGATGAAAGTGGACTAAAAATTCAGGATCATATCATTTTTACGAGTGATTATTTTCAATATTTAAAAACGATTATTCACAAGGAAAGATTGGAGAGGATGTTATCTATAGAATTAAGATAGGCTAGATAAAATGGAGAAATGCAACTAGTATATCATGTGATAGGATACCTACCAAGTTGAAGAGAAAATTTTGCAGGCTAGTTATATGACTAGCTCTACATTATAGTATGGAAATTTGGGCGATTAGGAAACAAAATGTGTACAAGATGAGTATTACCGAAATGAGAATATTGAGATAGATATGTGGTAATATTAGCAAAGATAGAATAAGAATTGAAATCACACCTTAAAAGGTAGAGCTAACACCAATTGAGGATAAACTGTGAAAATGAGAACTTAGATGGTTGACATAGACAACATAGGTCGAGGGATGCACCAGTATGGAGTATTTGATACATGTAAAAGGAAAATGGTAGAGGTAAGCTGAAATTCATATGGGATTAAGTAGTAAGGAAAGACTTGATATCTTTATATCTTTCAAAATGTGTCCCTAAATAGGGCGTAATGGAGGAAGAGGATTTATATAACCAACCCAGGTAATTTGGAACTAAGGCTTGGTTAAGTTGTATTCATCAACTATAACTATTCATTGATAACTACCTTCGATGGCAAATGCAAATGCAACTAGTGAAGACAAAAGGGATGTTCTTGTAAAATATTGTAAAATGCCTCCTATGGACATGTATTCACATGATCCATATTTCCATATGGCTTTCCTTTTCCTGACACCAACTCCATCCCATAAAAAACCAATACTTTGGACATTAGATTTTTCAGATTTAAATAGGGAAAATTCCAAACAGGATGAATTAGATTTTCATATTTCCACATGGGAAGAGTTCCAAAAAGATGAGAGGTTTTCGAGAATAGATAGGTGAGGTTGATTTGCGAAGTTTTAAATACCTTATGTTAATCCTTCACTTTTGATTGTATTAGACTCCCATCATGCTGTTACAACCCACAACAAAGGCGATGCCGATTAAGAATTGAGTTAGAGAATCTATTGCATTTTTCTGAATTTTCCATAAATCATCCAAAGACTCAGATTTTTATGAAAACCATTTTCTTGCAGGCAATCGAGGTGTCAAGCAACGAATATGAGCCTTCAGAAAGGATATATTATGTGCAGAAGGAGTAACCCAAGGGAATGGTTTGGCTTTCATCGAATTCTCATTGGAAGACCGTAGCCCAATGTCAGAGCCATACATTGACAATCCTGATGCTCACTCTCAACTACTTACAAAGTAATGTTCTTCTTACCTTTGGTTTTAATTCATGTTTTATACAACTAACTACCTTAAAGAAAGAGGCCACTTTTCATTGTCATTTCATGCTCTATTGCTCTATCAAGCAGTGTTTACCTTCAACAATGTCTAGTTGTCGCCAGCAAAAGTTGCCCAGAAGTATTACACAGAGGTTATAATGCTACATAAAAGCTAAAGAAAGAATTTCAAGGAAAAGAAAATAACCGAAAAGTTCCAGTCAGCCCAAGTAAAAGTTTATCACAATGTGAAACATAAAGGATCATAGCTTATCAGCGATAAGCTACATTGAACTTAAGGAAGTCCTCTCACTAACTTCCACCATGATTCAATGGTTTCTTGAAGAAAATTTGATAAAAAATGTGTAAAAGGTCCATTTTTTGATCTTGGGATGCTAACCAATCATTTAGCAGCACATCATGGTAATAAAATATACTTATGGATAGATGGCCTTAAAGCTAACACCAACTTTTATCTCAAGTTATTAACTTTGTGCATGTTAAGATTTCCTATTAAATTTGGAACCAATAGCTTGATCCTTGGTGTAATGGTAAGGCTGCTCTATTATGATCTAGAGGTTATGGGTTCAAAGCACAAAAACAGCCTCTCCACATGCAGGAGTAAAGCTGCATACATCTAACCCTTTCCATATCTTGCAAAGGTGGGAGCCTCATGCATTGGGCTGCCCTTTTCTAATAAATGTTGGAATTGAAATCTTGACAATGTGAACATGATGATCTACTTCATTTATTCCAAACTTTTAATGCAAAGGGCTGAGTTATGAGTGCTCTTGTTAAGATAGATATTTGCACTACAACTATCATCCATACCCAGTTCTGTTCCCAGTAATCTTGTGTCCTAGAAGTGGCGGAATGGGGTCAGACCTAACCTTTAGCATTATTTTACACAAGGTGGCTGCCTTAAGACTTGAACCCCCACCATTGTGCTTATCAGCCCAATCTTTTGCCATTGAACCAAGCAATGGCCCCTATTGCATGACAACTATAATATGTAAAATTCCCAATAGTTCTAAGTAACTAATCTGCCTCAGTTGAAATGGCTCCATCATGTCTTTATCAAATGAATGGTATGACCTTAAGTTCACATTTCTTATATTTCATATTTTAATTCTTGGCCACCTTAATTAATTTGCCATGTCAATTTAAAATATTTGCTACACAGCTATAAATCAATAGCATATAAATCTGTAACATTGTTCTCATGTGCATTCTATGAACTTATTAGAGTACTACTGAGCACTTGCTCTGACAGTATTACCTCTTGCCCCTTGGGCTAGAGGACAAAGGTTTGATTCCAATTTGTTATCGACCCACTTCAACCCCTGATTAGCAATCCCTTGGTTTCATCAGCTCTAGCATGGTCTATCTCGGGGCATAGGATTTGGCCTAAGGGTGGTGGTGGTTACGAATTAGAGCCCATGCTGATCTTTAAAAAATTAAGAAAAAAAGCTTGTTTAAGGAGTTGAATGTGACATGATAAATTTACGTGCCCTCTTTCTGTAAATTTATGATGTAAAATGGTTTCTTTACACTGATTAGCTCAATATGAGATACAAATAAACCTTTTGTAGTAGTTGTTACATGTGATAGATAATACTATAAAATATAAATACTTGTTTACAATCATTTCTTTCTCTTCCTTTATCTGGAAAATTTGCAAATCTTATCTTATCAATTGATTGATTAAGTTCGGTCTCATGAATTGCACTTATATGTATTTGCCAAATAGATATGTGTCTTTTCCGAGCTTCTACATGTATTCTTAAGCCCTTTATGCATTAATAAAGTATTACCATTAATTAACATTTTTTTTTCAGATGGATGAGCGACCTGGCATGATCCAACAAGTTGTTGTATTATTATTGTTTCTATTTGATTTCTTGAAAACAATTGCCAACAGATATTTTATACAACCTAACTTTTCAAAGTTTCATCCACCTTGATTATATATCTTGATTTTTATGATAAAGCTTCCAAAACTAGTTGAAGAAAATTTGAATCTGAAAGATAATTTTTGGCTAGGTATAGGACTTAGAAGAAAATATGCAGTAAATTTAGTTGCTACACTTTGTTAAAGTTCCAGACTTTTGCATGACTATCATGTACAAAGTCATGATATATTTTGATTTGCAGTTCTTTGTCTGCACACAACAATCAAGAACTGTCCCAACTATTTGGAGATGACTTCCTGAATCTGTGTTAACCCACCATTTAGGGCTACCTGATGTTAGTGGAAGCTTTCAAAATGTCCATCAAGTTTAATTTGTCTCCATGAAAATAAAGAAGCTTGAAAAAAAAAAAACAGAATCCAGATATTAGTACTCCTATTTACATAGCATTACTATTAAACAATGATCGTTGTGCATTCCTAGGAAAAAAGAATTATTATTATGCTAACTTAGTATCTAGTCAAATGGCCTACTTAATCTACAGTGCTGTGGAGACTGTTAATGGTTTTTCGTATATGACAGAGGTATGCAAGCAGAAGCCTGGCCTGGATAGAATGGCAATTATTCATGCACGCTTACATGCATCAAACCTCATTAATCCTGTTCTTTTTATAATCTCAGATCTTCCTTATGGCTGTCCCACCCACGCAGCCCCCAGCTCTCATATTTAGTTCTCATATTTTTCTGATTATTCTTGCCTCCAGATACCAGTTGATTAGGGTGAGTGCCAAGGGGATGAATGAGGGCTGCAAGTGGGTGGAAATGTTTGAGGATGTGCATGTGGTAATATTCTGTTTGGCTCTCAGCGATTATGACCAGTTAGTGGCCCCTGCAAGTGGTAACAATAAGCCCTCCAGAATAAGGTGATGCAAAGCAAGGAGCTCTTCGAGGCCACAGTCAGGTAATTTTTTTGACTCTCTAAATAGTTCAGATATTAGTACTAAATTCATTTTATGATGTATCTTTATTTGATTTATTTGTTAATAAAGTATGAGTTTCTATTGATAAAAGTGGGAACTCTACCTTTGGTGGTAATAAGAAAAATTTCTACATATTTGTTTAATTAAAATTAGACAACACTAGGTTTTCCCATAAGTCATTCATTGAGTGTTGTATCTAGTACTTTGCATATAGTTTAGAGGTTCTGAGTTATAAAATTGCCAGTAAAAGTTGATTCTCTGGAGTTTGCACCAGGCAAACGTGCTTCTGTGACACACCATTCGTTCTTGTGCTCAACAAGTATGACCTCTTCGAGGAGAAGATAAACCGTGTGCCATTATCTGCATGTGAGTGGTTCAACGACTTCTGCCCCGTGAGAACTCACCACAACCAGCAGTCATTGGCACACCAGGCTTACTTCTATATTGCTATGAAGTTCAAGGACCTCTACTATTCCCTCACGAAGCGAAAGCTATTTGTGTGGCAAGCACGGGCTCAGGACCGTCCATCGGTGGATGAAGGCTTCAAGTACATAAGGGAGGTGCTTAGGTGGAGGATGAGAAGGATGAAAACTACTATCCAGAGGACTCATTTTATAGCACCACAGAACTGAGCTCCTCACCATTCATCAGGCAGGAATAATATACACAGAGCTCCTATAATTAGGGACTCCGATGTGAGTAGACTCTCTTATAGAGATTCCTAATAAATGTATATTATAGAAGTCCTTCAGCTTGTTGGTTCATTTTACGTATCATTGAGTTAAAAGTCCAAGGTGTTTAATGATGTGTTTTGGTGCTAACATAAATGTGACCTTGTGCTCCCGTGTACCAATCTTCGTGTTCGGTAAATATGGCATTCTTGTTAAGCCGCATGTTTGCTATTGTGAAATTAGTTGACAATGGATCAAACATTATCCAGTTTCAGTTTTCAAATTTATCGAATACGATTACAAATGTGAGCATCCTACTAATATCCATATCCATTTTCATATCCACAAAAAAAAATAGATTTGAATATGGATAGAAAATTATTCAGTATGCATACAAATATCTGATTTGGTTTATAACCATTTTATTTCTATATAGCTCTTGTGAACTCTAAAGAAGCATAGGTAATAATTTATTGTCTGGCTTAATTTCCTTCCATGTTGTGATGACCTAGATTTGGTTCATAAAATTTAACTATTTGATTTATCTGTATTATTAATATTTAATCTGTATGTGTTGTTTAAAATAAATATAGATATGAATTTTAGTATCTAGTTAGTTTCTCCATCTATACTTATTTTGTCAACTAAAACTGAATATGATATCAATATATGATTCAATCCATATTTCAGCCCTACAAGAAATAGAAAAGACACTTATATTTAGCATTGAAGTAGATTAAATAGAAACAAGGAATCTGTAGTGTTATATTTATTTGGCACATATTGTCTTTGGATTTCTGAAGCAAATATAACGCAACAATTTTAATGTTGTGAGTTTTTCCAGAGAAAAGTTACTTTCATGAGATTATAGGGCTGGCAGGCATTGATACCCACTCATTTGCACTATACCCTTGAGTCATTTGAGACAGACCTGTTGCGGTGTTGCAGGATTCATAAGATCAATTTCGAAGCGCCAATTAATGTCCTGTCTTTCTTTCTTTTTTTTTCTGAAAGTTACGGGTACATACTCTCTGATTTGATTTGCACTCAAACCCCTTTTTCAATTGGGTCCTTTGAGTTACCATACTAACTCAATATGATCCCTCCACCACCCAATGCCATTAGTCTATCGTCTAGGAGACGAGATTACACTCCCTCCTAGGGGAAGGCATTTCCTTCCTAGAAGGGTGCATCATGGGTGCTGACCTTCGGATCACCCCCTTGGCTTCTAGTTGTACCCCAATTTAAGATGCTACAGTTTCGTAGAGGTTGCGGCCAACTGCTCCAGTCTGCTATACGCTTAGATCCAATCTACATGGCTTAGCTGATACAGGCTCAGTTTACTTAAGCTGATCTAGTTCAATCCCTGTATTCGGCTATTTCTCTAGCTGAATCTCATCTCCTATTAAATTCCAGGTCTTCTTAATCCATTGTACGAGAGAATAATCAACCAAAATCTCAATCTCATTGATCTGGACATAGATGACATATACTAGGCGTGTTACTGAGATGCGTCGATTCAAATTTCCGCATATTAATGACCGGCTACATGGGATAGCTCTTCAAGGCTGCTTAGTCACATTAGCTACATGGTCCGATATTAGAATATGATACCCATATTGTATTATTGAATCTCTTAGTGAATCAGATGAAACCTGTTGGTTTTCCTATTCTTATATAAGCTATAATCTAAAATTAAGTCGCCCATAATTCCACTCTCTTTATAACCTGTTGGGTAAGTCAATCGACCCCTGACTTAAGTCAATCGACCTCCAATTTCGACTCAACAATAGCCGACCGATCGAATATACAACCCCGACTCTACATCGACTGACTGAACAAATCACACCGATTCTCGATCGATTGACCGACATACAGTCGGCTACTATCGACCAACAACAGATGACTTGAACAACCTCTGACCTAAGACCGTCGGCATACCAGAATTACTTATCGATGGTCACTCGGACATTTTACCGACATATCAATATTACCGACATATAGTCGGCCAATTTGCTCAACATACTGTAACCGTTATGAATGGTCACCAACTATGTGTCACGACAATTAGTGAGAATTAACAATCCACTAACTCTATAATTATGGTCCGATAATTTAGCGCCATAAAAAGCAGGATCACGTGCTCGACAGTTACATCAGAATCATCTATAAAAAGAGGGTAAGTGAATAGCACCGGTAAAATACTTCTGAGCCAAAGCTCTGCTACTCTCGACATTCAAATCTACTGTTCACCAATTTTCTCTCTGACTTAAGTATCAGAGGGTCCCCGTTGGATACAACTCCAGTCTGTAAGGATGCTGTTTTACAGGTGCTCATCACTGGCAACAGACGACAGGGAGTTGGCCGCAACAGATTGGCGCACCAGGTAGGAGAAATCTATAGTCAATCATTCTAAAATCAGAGCTCAACATTCAACCAGCTCGACGAGGCACTCTTCCCATCTAGAAGATACTCCTCCCCCACCTCTGGTAGCAGAGCCTAGTTCCTCGCATCCCATGGTCACCACAGATGTCCAGATCGCTGCACTTGTACAACAGATGAATGTTTTGACAGAGACGGTCAAAAGCCTTTAACAGCAGCAAACCCAGTAGTAGCAGCCGCTAGCAGAGCGACCGGTGGCACAGTCGGTGCCATCCAGGCATAGCAGCCGTCCTCCGCAGCGATCTTCTTCCTCCTCGAAGCGATCGTCTCGACATTCCCATCAAGATGGACAATCGCATTCTCGACACTCTCACCATGCCATCCGCTATTCGCGGCGTTCCCCTCTCCTTCTTATCTCCACAGTGTTAGGAAGGGGAAAAAGCCGCGGACACCTTTTGCTTCTCCTTTAAGCTCATCGGAAGGTTCTACTCTCAGAGTTTTCCCGCAATGGCGGTTAGACGACTATGAACGCAAGTTCCAGGAGATTGACCGCTGACTTGCCCGACTTCAGGTGGAAGATTGGAAGTCCTCTAGTGACTACGACTTCCACACCGCCCGTCTCTCTCTCAGCACATCTTGGATGAACCGATCCCATCTCGATTCAAGATACCACATATGAAGCCATACGATGGCTCCACCGACCCAATCGACTACCTAGAGAGCTATAAAGCTCTCATGATGATCCAGGGGCAACTGACGCCCTCTTATGCATTGGCTTCTCGGCAACTTTTTGGAAAGCTGCTCAGGCCTGGTATTTGGGTTCCAGTCAGAAAGCATTGATTCTTTCGAACAGCTCAAACATTCTTTCGTGGCCCACTTCAACACTAGTCGAAGGCCGCCACGAACATCCGATAGTCTCTTCTCCATTAAATAAGGAGAGACTGAGACATTAAGAGACTTTGTGGCCCGTTTCAACACGGCCACACTTGAGGTTAGGGACCTCAATGAAGACATGACTATATCGGCCATGAAAAAGGATCTGAGGAGATACAGATTCGCATACTCTTTGAACAAAACTTTTTTCGGACCTATGCTGAACTTCTCGAACATGCGTATAAGTACATTCGCACGGACGAGACTGCTTCTGACCGACGCCAGATAGAAGGTAAGGGTTAGAAGAAGAAATAGAAGAAAAGTAGAGCTCCAGTCGAATCAAGTCGGCCATCTCTCAATAAGCGAGCTTCACCTCGACGACGGAGTCCGAAGCCGAACTACGGTAGGTATGACTCTTATACTCCTCTCTCTGCTCTCCGTGCGTAGATCCTCATGGAGATCGAAGGAGCAGAATACCTACGGTACCCCCCATCGATGAAGGCGCCCTCGAAGAATTGTGATCGGAGGAAGTACTGTCGGTTCCATCGTGATTACGGTCATGATACCGAACAATGCATCCAGCTCAGAGATGAAATAGAGGTCCTGATCCGACGAGGCTACCTCGAAAAGTATCAAAGGGATCAACTGACTCAACTTCCTGCCGACCGACGACCTCAGCCGCAAACTGAAGAGGCTATCAATAATCAACCGACTATAGGGGTGATCAACATGATCTCCAGACGACTAAACTGGGGGGCAACTTCTGAAGAAGAGTCGGCGAAGAGACGATGACTCAATGATGTAATAACTTTTTGGAAGAGGATGTTTGGAGAATTCAAACTCCCCATGATGATGCTGTTGTTTCGGCAACAATAACTAATTATGATGTAAAAAGAATCCTAGTAAATAATGAAAGTTCGACTGATGTTCTTTTTACTTGATTTTTTTTGAATATGACTACCGACTGATCGACTCAGAAGAGTCTCGACGCCATTCGTCAGTTTTACTGGGGATGCTGTTACTTTGGAAGGAGAAATCTCTCTCCCCTTAATCGCGGGAACTGAACCACAGCAGAGCACTATTCTTGTGACATTCACGGTTGTTCGGATCCTTTCAACCTATAATTCCATACTCGGATGACCTAGTCTTAATACATTGAGAGCGGTGGTCTCGACATACCATCTACTAGTCTGATTTTTGATAAAGAATGGAGTCGGAGAAATGTATGGGATCAATAGCTAGCTTGATGCTACTTCTTAGTCTCCACACAAAATAATAAATCTGAAGACTCTCTGCCGATCGACAAATTGGACCAAAGAGAGAATCAGGAGAGGGGTGAACCAGCTGAACAATTGGTTTCCATCCCATTAAAAGATCCCGAGAAGATGGTCCAAATTGGATCGCAACTGTCTGATCCGGAGCGATAGTAACTAATAAATCTGCTGAGAACAAATACCGATATTTTGCTTGATCAGCCACCGACATGTCGGGTATTCCTTCGGATGTAATAACTCACCGACTCAACATCAATCCGAATGTCAAGCCGGTGAGACAGAAGAAACGACCTTTCGCCCCCGAAAGATAGAAGGTCATTGATGAAGAGGTCGACAAGCTTCTCGCGGCAAGCTTCATCAGAGAAGCTACTTATTCCGACTGGCTCATCAATGTAGTAATGATGAGGAAGGCCAATAAAAAGTGAAGAATTTGCATCAACTATACAGATTTGAATGAAGCTTGTCCAAAGGACAGCTTTTCATTATCGAAGATTGACCAATTGATTGATGCAACTTCAGACCATCGATTTTTAAGCTTCATGGATGCCTTCATCGGATATAATCAAATTCGAATGGCGCCTGAAGGCGATGAGCACACAGCCTTCGTAACCGATAAAGGCATATACTATTATAAAGTGATGCCTTTCGGTCTGAAAAATATCAAAGCCACCTACCAACGGCTTATCAATAAGATCTTCAAGACACAGATCGGACGAAATATGGAAGTATATGTGGATGACATACTGGTGAAGAGCCCTCAGACTTTAGAGCATGTTCGGGACCTGGAGGAAGCCTTTAGTACACTTCGACGACATCAGATGAAGTTGAACCCGACTAAGTGTGCGTTCGGGTGACTTCCAAAATTTTTTTGAATTTCTTGTGTCACAATGAGGAATTGAGGCCAATCCTGAGAAGATAAAGGCTATCATCGATATGAAGTACCTAAGCTCGAAGAAAGAGATGCAGTAACTCAACGGAAGAATCGCCGTACTCAACCGATTCATTTCTAGATCGACTGAGAGATGCTTACCATTTTCAAGACCTTGAGGCAGACAAAGGACTTCTCATGGTCAGATGAATGCCGACAATCCTTCGAGGACTTGAAAAATACTTAACCTCTCCGCCTCTGCTTACAAAACTAAGATCGGAGAGACACTGTATCTTTATTTGGTGACTTCAACGGAAGCGGTCAATTCGGTGCTCGTCCAAGAAGATGAGAATCGAATCCAACGACCGATCTACTACACTAGCAAGGTACTTCATAATGTCGAAGTGAGGTACTCAAGAGCGAAGAAGATGATCTACGCTCTGATCATATCATCACAATGGCTTCGCTTGTACTTTTAGGCACACCCAATTATGGTCTTGACAGATCAGCTATTGAAGGCGATCTTATATCGACCTGATACATCGGGTCGGATGGCAAAGTGGACAGTAAAACTTGACGAATTCGACATACAATACTGCCCATGACTATCCATAAAGATGCAAGTTCTGGTCGATTTCATCGTCGAATGTACAATATCTGATAATAAATCAGAGAATGAAGTTAGTATATAATAAAGTAGACCATGACTCCTGAACCCGACCTAAAGTCGACTTGGGTGCTGCATATCGACGAAGCATCTAATGCACAAGGTAGTGGAGTTGGTCTCATTCTTACGAATTTTGAAGGGTGGTTACTGAATACACCCTTCGGTTCAACTTCAAAGCATCAAATAATCAAGCCGAATATGAAGCGCTCTTGGCTGGCTTGAAAATTGCCAAAGAACTTAACATCGACAGTCTGAAGATCTTCACCAACTCACTATTGATTGCCGGACAAGTCAAGGGTAAATTTGAAGCCCGAGACACTATCATGATGAAGTATCTTCAGAAGGTGAAGGATCTTTTATCAACCTTAAAATACTTTGAGATCTTTCACATCCCAAGAACCGAAAATGCTCGGACCGACACACTTTTGCGACTTGCTACTACTTCTTTCAACTCGCTGGATTGGACATTCATCGAATGCCTTAAACAGTCAAGTATTGACAAAGTCGAAGAAGTGTTACAACTCACTGCTCAACCAAGCTGGATGGATCCGATCGTCCAGTACCTGATCAATGGGACTCTTCCTACGGATCCCTCAGAAGCCAAATGACTCCGATGGACGGCCTCTTAATACATTCTGATGAATGGTCATCTCTACAAAAGGTCATTCTCTCTTCCTTTACTAAAGTGTTTGGGACCAATAGATGCCGACTATGCACTTCGAGAAGTTCACGAAGGAAATTGTGAAAATCACTTGGGGGCAAATCTTTAGCCTACAAAATCTTACGACAAGGATACTATTGGCCCACCATGAAGAAAGATGCGGCTGAGCTTGTCCGAAGGTGTGAACCATATCAGAAATACGCAAATATACAACACCAATCGGTCAGCCAGCTAACATTGATTATTGCACTATGACCCTTCGCATAGTGAAAAATTGACATACTTGGTCCTTTCCCTCCAGCATCTGGTTAGAGGAAGTTCATAGTGGTCGCTATCGATTACTTTATCAAATAGGTAGAAGCTGAACCTCTGACACAAATTACTGAGAGTAAGATGGAGGACTTCATTCAAAAATCAATCATATACAGATTCAGTTTGCCACACACTATCATCACTGATAATGATCGGCAATTCGACAATCAGAACTTCAAAGAGTTCTGTGCGAAATTTCATATTACGCATAGACTCACATCAGTCGGCCATCCATAATCAAACGGAGAGATGGAGATAACCAACCAAACGATTCTGCATGGACTCAAAACCTGACTGAATGAAGCTAAAGGCCTCTGGGTGGAAGAACTATATCCGATCTTATGGGCATACCGAACAACTCCTTACATACCGACGGGAGAGTCACCATTCAATTTTGCTTACGAGATAGAAGCAATGATCCCACTTGAGATCGGATTGCCATCAACAAGGATCGAGCAATACAGTGAGCCGAACAATTTTGAATGTCGGAGAGTCGTTTTAGATCTACTTCCAGAAGTCTGACAGTAAGCTCAAGTTCGGATGGCTGCATATCGGCAAAGGGTAGCCCGGTACTATAATGCAAGGGTCAAGCCGAAGGTCTTCCGGCTAGGATACTTGGTCCTAAGGAAAACAGAAATCTCAAAACCTTTGCATTAAGGAAAGCTATCTTCAAATTGGGAAGGACCTTACAGAATAGCCGAAACACTCAGACCGGGTGCATATCGGCTAGAAATCCTGGAAGGGTTGGTTATTCTCCGAACATGGAATGCTGATAATTTAAAGATGTATCATCAATAAAATTGCCCATGTATACATTGTTCGGAATGAAATACAAAATTTCAGAATCACAAGTCTCGGTCGACTATGAAACAATTTTAAATCGATAAGTGAACGGTCAATTTCTATTAACCATCGACCATACGTTGGCTTTCACTTTAAAAGCTGAACTACCGACTATATCTCAGCACAGAATTTATCTCGATTTTTCACTGTAAAAACCGACATTAATCATACCGACTTTCACTGTAAAAGCCGTAATACCGACTATATTTCGGTATTAAATATACTTTGGCTTTCCACTATAAAAGCCGATCATAGTCGAAGGACTATTATGCTGACTTAGTCCTAACTAAGCAGAATGTTATGCCAATACGATCAAGATTAGATTGGAATTATACCGACTTGACTATGGTCAGTCGAAGGATATTCAACTTGTCATCGATTATCAGATGACTTGACGTACAAATCTGACTAAACATCAGAAGCAGGGTATTCGACTTATTATCATTTATCCTAATTTTTATAAGTACGTCAAAAAAACTATGCGACTAACGGATGATTCTACAAGTCCTATCGAACGTTCGATTTGTCGATTAATGTTCGATAGCTAAATAATTACTTTACATTGCAGACAAGCAAAACAAAGAGTCTGGACTTAGAAAATATTCTTTTCATTCATTGCAAAAGGAGATTACAAAACTGAACCGAAGTCCGATTACAAGTGTTTGATTACAAAAAAATAAAATAAAATACATCGATCATCAGTCGTCGCCTTCATCTCTTTGTTCTGGAGTAGCTTCAGGGACTTGGATGATTTCTGGTGCTATCGGTGTCCTTCCTTCAGTCGGCACTGCATCTTCTTCAGCAGCTCCGTCTTCCGACCCTGGAGGGACGATGCTGCTCAAGTCAAGATTCGGATATAATTTTTTGACCGTATCTCGACCATCTTCATACCCGACGTAGTAGGAGGTGAACCCGTCTTCGAGAATCTCTTTCTTGAATTCTTTCAAATTTTTGAAGTCCTTGATCGCCCGACATAAGGCCTCCCTCGCCGACTTCACTTCCGCCTTCACCAACTCAGCATCAGCTCGTGCGGAAGATGACTCCTCTTCGGCCAGTGCTAACCTTTCCAAGCCGGCCTGATGTTGTCCACGTTCGGCTTCGAGTTCAACAATACATTCATCTCGTTTCCGTCGAAGCTGGTGGATGGAGTGTTCTTGCTCTTGACCCGCGACTCAAAAGCCAAAATATTTTGACGAGCCGACTCAAGTTTGGCTCCAGAAGATTCCAGGTCGTCAGTCAAACAGGAGACTTCCTGTCGAAGCTTGGCCTCCCACTCAATTGCCGACCTAAGCTACTCGAGGGCAGCCGCCTTCTCAGCATCGGCGGCCATCACTTTATTCATCCATGTCTGATGAAAGTCGCCGAACTTCACATAGCCGGCTTCCAAGTCGAACATATTGTGAACCAACTACAAACAAAAGATGAGTCAGATTAGATCAAAAAAGAAAAAGAGAGAGACTTACCCGAGTATCATCGGGTAAAAGGATGAGAACATCTTGGCCACCATCCGATTCTTCGACTCTCCCGATCGGTCGGGAGAAGAGCGGCTTGAATGAGCTTCCTGGCCTATGTCGGATTGACCAGAGCCGACTCATCTTAGGGCACTCTAATGTCGAAGTGGACCGTGTGGCCCTCCGACGCTACATCTTCCATCGAAGTCATCGGAGCCTTCCTTGATCTCCTATCAGTGGTCCCACATTCGAAAGTGAGGGAAAACTTGAACTTGATTGTGCCTGAAAAACTCATGCTGAAGGAGCGACCAGCACAACTGCAGATTGCTCAGGTTCGACCGCAGCCTCCACCTCGGCCCGAACCTCCTCAATTGGTGGAGCTGTCGATGTTGCTGCGGCAGCTCCTTCTCTCACCGCCCCTTCTTCAGACGGCACAGTGGGAAGCGCTGTCGGGGCTGACAATGTCAGAACCAGCTCAGGAACCGATGCAGATGGTACATCGGATTCCTCAATCGGTGCAGAAGTAGAAGCCCGACCTTCTTCGATGGTCGAAAAGGTCCAGCCTCAGACGCTGCCCTCTTCCTGATAGCGTGTTGATGAATGTCAGCATTCAACACTCGCACCCTTGGTTGCATGACTGCAATCAGAACAAAAGTCAGTACAATCTAGAAACAATAAAAGAAGAATAAAGTTGGAAGTGACCGACTATACTATACTTAAGTTGGTGACCAAACTGAAGCTGACGTCATAGAGAGCCTGTTCGGTCATAAGCTCCCTCTACGGTGAAATCGTCATATCCTTCAGCCGATGAAAGTCCTCCCGATCACCGACCTCTACTCGGCTGTTATCGTTGGGCCGGTTCTTAGATCGCCCCAGCGAAAAGAAAGCCCCAAGGAAGAGAGGAAGAGGCGAAAAAGAACTGGTTCTTCCATCCATGGATGGACGATGGAAGACCGGTAATGAAAGAAAGGCCTTTTCGGAGGTTGAAGAACCACTAACTCTTGGCCTTGGGATGAGGTCGGAGGATAAAAAAGGCACGAAAGAGGGAAGAACGAGATTCGATCAGCAGTAATTGACACAACAGAGCAAAACTGATTATTAGCCAGACCGAATTTAGTGCCAGCTGGGCAGGACAAAGACCATAGTAATCTAAAATATTTCGGACGAACTCCAAAATTGAAAATCAAAGACCCGCCTGAAGGTCTTCAACATAAAAGGCCATCTGGCCCGAAGGAGGGGTGTTCACCTGACCATCGACACCAGGTGTGAAGAGCTGATATTGCTCCAGGATGCGATATTGCTCCTGGAGCTGCTCGATGTTTGATTCTGAAAGTGAAGAAGCCTCCACTTTCGGGCCCGACAGAAAGTCGTCAGTCGGATTCTCTGACCGACCATCCCGAGAGGAAGAACCCCTAGCCATTGGAGAGAAGAAAGAAAATGAAGACTCAAGAAGATGAAAGACGACTCAAGAAAGACAAGAACTTAACTTGAAATTCAAAGAGGAGGACGAGAAGAAAGAAGGCTTCAGACATTGGGATGATCCTCTGGTAGAGTTTCTGCAGCAAAGAAGACAAAATGAAAGTAAAAGATTGGCTGAAAGCGATCCTATATATATAGGATCCCTCAACGGTCAGGAACGAAGCAACCAAATCAGAGTCTCACCAGATGTTAACACGTGGGGACATCTGAGCTGACCATTGATCGAACGGTTTGACGTACCTACTCCAAATCGAGCCACGTCACCGTTATCCGTATGAACAGCTCCAACCCAACGATATTCGGACACGTGGCAAAGATTTACTAGTCAGAATCATATCATCCGGTGCCGAATCATCTTCTCGAAACGACGTCTGACATTGACATCCAATATCGAATCGTCCTGTCAATATGATAGTCTAATGATGGTTCTGTACCCATCGAAATGATAAACAGCCGATGCTCATATCTCGAAGAAACTAGCAGTCAAATCGGGGTTCGATATGACACGAAATGACTCCCTTTGTCTAATGTGACAAACCACGTGGTGGCACACACATCGGATCACCTTGGACTTGAGAGTGGGGGACAACTGTTGAGATAAGTCAATCGACCCCGACTCAAGTCAACCGACCCCTGACTTCGACTCAACAACAGCCGACTGACCGAACATACAACTCCGACTCTACATCGGCTGACTGAATAAATCACACCGACTCTTGATCGGTTGACGGACATACAGTCGATTACTATCGACCAACAACAGATGGCTTGAACAACCTTCGATCTAAGACCGTCGGCATATCAGAATTACTTACCGATGGTCACTCGAATATTCTACCGACATATCAATATTATCAATATATAGTCGGTCAATCTACTCAACATACTGTAACCGTTGTGAACGGTTATCGACTACGTGTCACAGCAATTAGTAGGAATTAACAATCCACTAACTCCACAATTATAGCCCGATAATTTAGCGCCATAAAAGCGGGACCACGTGCTCGACGGTTACATCAGAATCATCTATAAAAGGAAAGTAAATGAACAGCACCGGTAAGACATTTTTGAGCCAGAACTATGCTACTCTCGATATTCAAATCTATTATTCCCAATTTCCTCTCTGACTTTAGCATCGGAGGGTCTCCGCCGGACACAACTCTGATCTGTGAGGATGCTGTTTTACAGGTGCTCATCACCGGCGACAAGTGACAGGGTGTTGGCCGCAACATAACCATTCAAACCCCTTATCCATGCAATACATAGCCTAGAATCCTGGATCATGTAGAACATCCTTTTATATAAATCATTCATGTGAATCCATTTTGAAATAATTAATATTCATAACAATAATTTTCAAATAATTATTTTCAAATCTTTTAAAGTTATTGGACATTTGGATCTATTATGTCTAACCATGTCTCTGTTTTAATGTGGACACCATATTGTTACGATGGTATCTATTTTGGACAAGCCAATCCTTGCTTGTATCCAAATCCAGTAAACCACTGTACTCCTTATTAAGGACAAAATCAAGAGTGTCATGGTCAAAAAATATGTTTGGTTGCAAATTTGCTGGTCTTCGAGTATAGCAAAATGTATTATCCTTCACATCAATAGACCACTTACAAACTTCTATATCCAATTCGCATCTCTACTCCTGATAGTGATTTCTGTAGTGGATTGCTAGAATAGATCATTTGGTATGATCACAACATGGATGTGAGCATAATGTTTGATCTTGGTGAAAAAGGAACTCTACACCGTCATTATCTACCTTGACAGCCTTATAGGTGTAATGCTAACCTTATAGATAATCATGTGCAAGTCTTGAGTATATAGGTCTATCCAATCCTCTCCTTGGATAATGCTCCATCTGGTTGGATAAACTCGACAGTATCCATGCACTATTTTTTATCTCTACAGGTAATGTGTAACACATAACTTGTATGTGTATGACTGTATGGATAGGAGATAACAATAATTTCTCAAATATTCCTAGTATTAAATATGCAAATGGCTTTCAGTGTATACCCCACTTCCAACAATCTCATACTTGTACTTAAAGATATTTGGGTGTTTAACCCTTATGGCTATAATGTAGTGCATGCTCACATTCCTATGGCCTTCATGTTCATGATAATTTTTTGTAGCATAAATTATCTTGCAAATACCATTGCCTAATACAAGAAATTATCTTATAATATGGAAGTGTTTGGAAAACCTCATGGTTATACTTAAGTCATCAGTGAATCAATATTTTATTTACAAGGATCCAAAAAAACCAGTGATTTGGGCAAATAGGGCTGATAGATCTCAAATTCTCCCATGCTTTGACGTATATAGGTGCTAGTTATTCTCTAAAGAATATAGCACAAAATTGTGAAGGATAACAACTCTCACTCAATATGTGGGTTATCTTTGAACAAGGAAAGTCTAACTTTCCTCCTAGGCCTTCTTGTAGGCTAAATACACCCACTGTGGTTCAACAATAGCGGTCCATATATAGCTAGAAATGTCAATTAATTAATGGTTATAAAATCATCATCTCTGAAGATGGAATAATAGTTTTCCGCTGTCATTTAACTTTTCTACTATAAGCTAGGAGAATATATCTAAAGATACAAAAAAGTACTTGGTCATCTCCCTTGTCTTCTATGAACTTGTAAAGTAGGAGACCTCTCACTAAACATATTAATTGAAGTATATTAACTAGAAGCATGTATTCAAAACTTGACTGTAATAATCCAGGTTGAACATGTCATGTCATTCATAGTAGAATAATCATTGTAATTAAAAAAAATTGATTAAAATACTATTCCTCATTCACAGAACAAATGTATAAAATTAAAAAAAATCTAAATAATATTTATAAATATATCTGTAAACTATGAAAGAATAGTGCTCTACAAGCCAATTGCATGGGGATGCAATAGGGACTTTCTTGTGTTATCTTCTTGCTCATTTGCATGATATTAGTTATTTTATTTATAAGGTATTGTATTTTATCATTTGCTGCATCATATTTTTATGATTATGATAAACACCATAGATTGGGACAATGATTTTTAGGGCCATGATGGGATCATGCCAGTGAGACCTAAAATCTTGATAGCCCCAATCTAAAATGTTCCTAGTCGTTGGATCATTGAGTCGGAGATCGATGATACCGATAAGACTGGTACATCCTATGTATGCTCGATGGAGAAGGTGGTTGATCTCACAATCACTTGTGTGGTGACATTAATACAAGGATATTGGTGCTCATTAGAGAATGAGTTCACTGAACTAACCCACAGGAAGAACATCTGATGGAGCCTTACAGCATATCGACAGATGATTCTCTAGTGGGAGTGGTGCAAGTGATCCTTTGTCCTGAGATCACTATGGTACCTTGTGTATATGGATCTTTACTTTGGTTTATTCCCTAGCATGCTACTTTGAGATATGTATGGAATATTCTGGGTATGGTGAAGTGTGCATGGAGGTTGTGAGTAGTCAATAAGAATCGATCACTCCTTATAGGAGGAGAGAACATCCTATGTGATCTCAT
>KE506139.1:137032-147126 GCA_000441515.1 Elaeis oleifera
TGACTTAAAATTAAAATTGGGTCAAAAGTTGAATCTGAATCAAAAACCCTAGATGGGTCCTATGCCCAAAATTTAAATATTTTCATTGACATGATTATGAATGATATCACAATTAAGATAACATGAGTAGTTAATTATCTTATTTATAATTATTATAAAATACATGTTGAGTGGTTATGAACTATGGTACATCCATGTGATGGATGTATGCATGAATGCTTCCCTATTAGCTAATTATAAAAATACATTACCAAGAGTTGCAATAGGGGCTGGGTGCCCTGATGCATTGTATTATCAGCTAAATCTTTCTTTTGTATGTTTCTAACTGTTGATCGAAATTTTTACCTATTGATGTAAAATTATAAAAAAAAATTATTTGAGAATAGATAGAAATTATTCTTTCTATTTTCAGGTAAAAATCGAGCATTCATAGTAGTCTTCATGGAGATGAAGATTGGACTACCAGATATTTGTAGAGCAAAGGCGCATTAAAATTGACCATGAGATAGTTCAATCTAGAATGTACTTAGCGTTAGACCAATAAACCATCCTGTGGCTCGGATGAGTTTTCAGAGGTCCATAACCATTAGATTTCCTATATATGCTCTTACATGCTAATAGTTAAAATTAAAATTTAGTTTGCATATGATGCATGTATATATGTTTTGGATGTGTATGAGACCTAAGTCCCTCGTTAAATTATATTAAGTCATAATGACAAAGTATTAAGAATACTACTTATGCCTTCCTTCATGCTAAGCTAGTATTATGTCAAGAACCATAGTAAGCTTGTTGTGCTATCTACAAGACTTGCTGTGGGGACTGATTTGATATTGTCTTGGTGCATAATGAAGCTAATGATACTTAGCTCATACTAAGTCAATAAAGTATGTCAAAAACTATAGTGAGTTTGTTATACTATCCACAAAGCTTACTATAAGGATTAATATGATGTTGATTAAGTGATGCTTATGGCATATTTTGGTAGTGCTGTCTTGTTGTGCTATCCACAAGGGTAGTATTATTCAGATATGACCATATAGGATTGAAAGATATGACTTAACTAAAATACTATAGTTTGTTGTGCTATCCACAAGACTATAAGTATTTTAAAGGCAAAAGTTATGTTGAGAGTTACATGAGATACAATTGGTAAAGAGTTATCTACCTTTGAACTCATAGGAGCTTGTTGTGCTATCCACAAAATTTTTTATGAGAAATTGAGATCTCAACTCTACTAAGAAACTAGATAATATGTTTCCTCATTTTCATATTTGAGGGCTATGAAATTCGATAAATAGTGGGAGACACATTTAGATAAAAATCTCATCTAAATTGTGTATGTCATCATGAGTAGTCCTTTTATGTTCTTATATATATATCTGTATCTTCACTATCACTGCGTGATATTTTTGATATTTTTAAATTGATCGAACTTCATGGAATGGTTGAGGAATCTGAGAATAGTTCTCACATAGGGGATAGTCTCCCATTCTCCTGATTTCGATTTATTCGGAGTTGATACTATAAAGAAGAAAAAATCACAAATGCGATATGATGGGGTGACAGTATGACTGTCAAATGTATCCTGATTAACTTAATCATGCGATTAAGTCATTATCATGGATGGTGAGTTAATCAAAGATTTGATCCTGCTAACTCTCTCAAGTTTCTTCTTTAGCATCTCCCAGGAGAAGAAAAGTGAAGATTGTTTTCACTATGGGTATCAATTTTCATTATAGTAATTATAAGCATTAGAGATAAATTATAAGAGTTGTCTTGCAAGTGTGAAGCAATAGCAGGATGCAAAAATTACATCTAATGGTTCGTATATGATACAAACTAGTTAATCATTGAGTGTTTCAGCATTAAATTTTTGGATATGTGATACCTCATATAGGTCTCTCTTATGCAAAGTGTTGCTGGATCGAGAGGTGACTACATACTTTTTGGCACTGATGGATAGTCCATTCATGCTAAGGTTGTAGCAACCTATATTACCTTCTAGCAAGGTTCTGAAATATTATTTCAATTTCTTTGTTATAGTAACATAGTTTTGAAATTAATGTAAAGAGTAAAAGTTACTCTTCTTCTGATAAATTTTATGGTTATGAATTTATGATAATGGTCTCATATTTCAGTCACTCAATGAAGTTGTTCTTCATGATTAATGAGAACAAGAAAAAAAAATATGTGATGGTCACATATTTCTGGCATTGCCAACTTGGTCATTTTTGTGAGTCAAAGATAGACAAGTAATACAAAGAAGAGTTCTTTGATCTGTATGATTTTTGGATTATATAGAACTTATAAATCTTATCTCATGCATAAATAAAATGATCAAGATCCCATTTACTGGACATGAAAAAGGCAAGCAAGGTATTAAGTCTTGAACATATAGATGTTCAAGGGTTAATAATATCTCGACCCAGAGATGGACACTTCATATGAGATATGGTGTGTTTCTTAAATTACTTCACAAATCTCATTCTGGAGATATACCCTAAAATTGCTGCATGTGTTTTGAATTAGATACTGTCAAAATCTGTTACTAATACTCTATATGAGATATGGAAAGAGGCAGGTTGCCCAACTTATGTGAAAAGAGTTGATGTACATAAATTTTATACTATATCAGATTTGTATAAGTTTATAGGTTATCCTAAAGAGTAGTATGTGATACTACTTCTACCACCTACTAGACAAAAGGTGTTTGTTAGTAGGTATGCCACCTTTTGAAAAAAAAAATTCTATGAAGAGGATAGTGGGAAGATAATTGAACTTGAGAAGTTCAAGACTTATGAATTTTTTCATCATAATTTGTGGAGTGTCCACATGTTGATCCTCGATTAGATGTGCTCGTTGATGAAGCACAACCATGACACACATTTCCTCACCGAAGGTCAATCTGAGTGTATAGTGTACCACTCAAAATATAGATTTGTCATTATGAATGACTGTACACCATACATCATCTTGACCTATTCGGAGATAGTCATGAGTAGAGACTCTGACAGATGTATGATATTCGAAATGAACTCCCTGTACATCAACCAAGTATTGACTATGGTTGAAGCACCTATGGGTATGACCCAATAGGCTGCTAACAGGAATGTCAATCCGAATTTGTGCTTGCTATTGCTGCACACTATCTAGAGAGTTTGTCTCTAGTGGGAGGACAAATTCATTTATGGATTATAACAGATATTAAAGAGTCGGTATTTCTATTTTTGATGAAATAGTCAAAACGTTTGACTTTATCAAAATATGAATTAACTATGTGTGTATAAGAAGACAAGTGGGAGTCCCACTAACTTCTTATGTATGTGGAAGACATACAGAATATTGAGAAGGTAGTCCCGATATTTACACTCGATCAATGACATGTTTATCACAAAATTTTTATGAAAAAAACTTGGGTTAAGCATCCAATATACTAGGCATCTATAGGGATAGATGTAAGTGGATGTTAGGCTTGTCACGATCTAGGTACATGGATTTTATATTGAAGGGTTTAATATGATTAGGTGTAAAAGAGTTTACTTACCCATATATTCAATGTACCAAGCCTGATGTGATTTATGCCTTGTGCATAGTCATTAATTTCAGGCAGATCCATGATAGGATCTTTTAAAAATTGTGAAAAGTATTCTCAAAGTACTTGAGAAATACTAGAGGAGCAGTGAATTGGAAGAGTTCCAAACAGCAAACTGTGTTTGACTCAGTTAATTGCTGTTAGTAAAGATTGCTAAGGAAAGTCGCCTGATGAAAGCATTCATCATTGAGTTGGATATGTTCTCATCAAGTACCCATGCATATCCTAGGCACTTTCACCTCATTCATGATTAGATCTTAAAATGAGTTGATATTAAAATAGCATAATGGACCAGTTCACTAAGCCTTTACACAGCAGCAGTGTGTTCACCATCCTGATTACATAGGCATCAGGTACAGGATGATTGGCTTTAATGCAAATGGTAGATTGAAAGAATAGTATCCTACAACCCAATCACATGGAGATGCGATAGGAACTTTCTTGTGTTATCTTCCGGCTCATTTGCATGATATTAGTTATTTATTTATGAGGTATTGTATTTTATCATTTGCTACATCATATTTTATGATTATGATAAACCTCATAGATTAGGACAATGATTTTTAGGACCATGATGAGATCATGCCAGTGAGACCTAAAATCTTGATAATCCCAATCTAAAATATTCTCAATCATTAGATCATCAAGTTGGGATCGATGATATTATAAGACTGGTACATCCTATGTATGCTCGATGGAGAGGGTGGTTGATCTCACAATCACTTGTGTGGTGACACTAATACAAGGATGTAGGTGGTCATTAGAGAATGAGTTTACTGAGCTGACTCGCGGAAAGAACATCTGATGGAGCCTTACAGCATGTCAATAGATGATTCTCCAGTGAGAGTGGTGCAAGTGATCTTTTGACCTGAGATCACCATGGTACCTTGTGTATATGGATCCTTACTTTGGTTTATTCCCTAGCATGCCACTTTGAGATGTATGTGGGACTTCTGGGTATGGTGAAGTGTGCATAGAGGTTGTGAGTGGTCAATAAGGAATCGGTCACTCCTTGTAGGAGGAGAGAACATCCTATGTGATCTCATAGGATGATGACTCTAAAAGTCTCTGGCCAGAGCAGGGATGAACAGTAGAAAATTTTTACTGATTCATCAATCGAGTCATCATCATCAGATCGAGATACATATGGATAGGTATTTGGGCTTGACATGTATTCATGTCTATGGCCTGTCTGGGATGTTGTGTGATCGAAGGATTGAATTATCCGGTAACTCATCATGGAAGGATAATTTTGATATTTTTACTAAATTTTAAATCTTTTGGATAATCATGACACGTTGCTAGACGTCAATCTTGACTTGTGGACTCGTCAGAATTAAAAGAGTTTAATTCGAGAATCAATTAGAAAGAGTCCTAGTTGATTGGGACTCTTGAGCTGACCTAATCTAATCGGATTAGGGTTATATCGAGAGTCTGGATCCACTGCTAACTAGATTTGGAACCCAATGGGTCACACACAATAGAGATTTGATCTTGGTCCAATCTATTTGGATTTATTGTAAATCCAATGGGTTAATTAAGTTGCTAGCACATGAATTAATCCAAGTTTCCAATTGGGTTCAGTGCAAATGTATTTGTGCTAACCCTTGACTTGTTGTCTTGACCTAATGTGATTGGGTTTGAACCTATATTTAAATTGGTGGCTATTTTGATTTTTATGAAAGTGTTTCATATCAGATCAACCTCCTCCACATCAAATACCACACACAAAATAAAGGCACGCCCATTTATTTTTGGCATTAAGAAGGAGAGTCCTTAACAAAGCTTCTTAGTTCCTTCCTTTAACAAAGCTTCTTAGTTCCTTCCTTTAATTTCACACATTCTTTAATCCCATGCACCATCTGATGACCATTGGGATATATTGGTGTAAAAGAGGAGGAAGAGTTCTTCTCTTGGAAGGAACTCCACGCCAAAATTTATTTGGGATGCCACACATTTATGCGATGAGAAATGGAAGAGTCCAATTCTCTTAAAACTCTTAACTTCCTTCCTATTCTTCTCTTATTCCATGCTTATTCTTAAAGGCGGCGACATCAGATGGCACCTTGGTTTTTGGATGCAGAAAGAAGAGTCCTTTTGCTTGTAAAACACCTTATATTCCATGCCAATTTATTAGAGAACTTTTAACGCCAAGTATTGGCGTCTCTTGGATGTGTATGGCGCCCCTTCTTATCTTATAAATAAGGGGGTGCTACACTTGGTTCCACGTCCCATTTTTTAGCTGGTGATTTTGATGTGAGAATGAGGCAGAAAAGACAAGAAAAATCTAGGATAAAGACAAAGAAAAGGGAGAAAGAAAATAGAAAGAATAGAGGAGGAAAAAGAAAGCATGTGATGCTTGTCCTAAAATCAGATTGTTCATGTATTGAACATATAATCTGATATTTGTGTGGTGAGATTATTTAAGAAATGATTTTAGAGTGGTCTTAGTGGAGGTCTCGAAGGCATACAAGTGATGATGCAATCCGTTCTTACGAAAGACGATCGGCAGTGGATTTGCGAAGAACGCTGCAACACTACTACGATTGGGAAGTGTCCTGATCAGTCCCGTGTGGATCACCATTGGAGGGCTTCTACTTTGAAGTCTTGTAGAGATCTCAAGATTACCAGTTCGTGGTCTTCATATTGGTATATAGCTTCTGATCTCTTCTTGTTATACATATTTTTGTGGTTTGATTGTAATCATCAAAGTGTTCCTAGGACTTTTGTATTCTGGTAGTCTAGTTTAATTAATAAACTTTATTTTCAATTATTGATTGCATATAAAAATTTTGAAATTCATATTCCGCTGCATTATCGGAATCCAACAAACTACACATATGTCTCCTGTGATGTGACTATAACCACTATATGTCTATATTATCTTTACTCCAACCAGAAGATCACATCTTCTTTAGCACTGCCGTGGCTTTGAAACCTTCCCTGTAATAGAAGAAATCGTGGATCAATATCCATAGCCCAGTCATGGTTCAACCTCAACATTACCATGTGACCATGCCAATGCCTTTCTAATGGTCCAGCTTGCCACAACGGAGGTCCTTTGATCCTTTCTTGCCTTTCCTTTTGGTATCCTGCCCAACCTAGTTCTACTTTGGTGGTTACTCCACCTATTGTCGCTGCCCCTGCTTAGACCCTTGAGAAGCTCCTTTCTTATTCTTGTTGCTATCCTTCAATCTCAATTTCCTTTAGGTCAAGGTGACTATCCATAATGCACTTCTAGAGCATTGACCTTTATGATTTTGCTACCTAAAGTTGTTGGAGTAGCCAAGCAAAGGTTAGAGACTTTCGATTCAAAATATAATTCATTTTAGGATTCTGGCAATACCTACAATATGGCATCAATTTAAGTATCTGGATTGATCTCTAAAGCCTGTGAGTTTCAACCCCTTAATGTACCCAATCATCTTTTATATATTCTTAGTGACAAACCCACCTTTGGTAGCTTAGTGTTCTTTGAGTACCTTGCGGGTCTTAAGATCTTCCATCTTTGTTGTCCATCGCACATCTCTTAAACATGGAACATAATTTCTGAAGTGATCTTGATCTTCGCATTCTGTGATATGAAATATGTAATATACTTGCTAGAATAATCACCCTTGCCTTTTATGAGCGCAATCCTGGTTCTCAAGTGCTTGCTTCTACTAATCCATGTGGTCAACACCATCAGGATATGCTGGTCTACCTTCTGTCAATACCTAGTTAAGATTATCTATAACCAAAATCAAGTCTAACTTAGATCTATATGTGACATAGATAGGACCAACCAACTTGTCTTCTCTCATGATTTCCATCAGGGGATTAAAATTATCTGAACTCATTTCTACATCAAGATACAGTACTAACAAGTTAGATGCATATAAAACACAAATGTAGTCATCGATAATAATTTTGCATGATCAAGAATTTTGACCATACAATATTGGTCTAATAGAGTCTAGTGCACCCCTCAGCGCACTCACTCGATGATAGAGTCTGTTGAGTTCTTCATTGCATGGTATACCCACTCTCATATGCACATTGCAAGTGGGGTCAACTTGATGGAGTGAATAGTAACTATCCTTCCATCCTTTGGTGAATACTGATATTATGAATGGCGTCATCAACACCAACATTTCTTAGGAAGGACACTCAACTTCATGTCCCAGCCCAAAGAAATATAATGTCTGATGCCTTAGGGTCTATACTTATCAATTAAGTGTGTCCCACTATTTTGGTTTGTTGGTTTTTAAATACGGGTTTGGATCACCCATGTTGGCAAAACCTATCCAGCTTGGAATGCAGTTCTTGGGAGTTACTTTGGCAACTTCTCATTACTGAAAATGCTAAAAAACTGTCTTGAAATGCAGAGATATAGTGTTCCAACGTGGTCTCTCGAGATACCCAACAAAACATTTGAAAAACTCTCTCAAAACCAAGAACACTCATCTTGGAGGCATTTGGGCTGTGGAATCAAGTACATTCCATCTTGTGATGGTACTTTTGACTCAGGAGTTGTGTGGTTTGATCGTGATCCAATTTGTGGAAGAAATTCAGTTTCAATTCTCTCAGTGCAAGGTAATCCAAAACTTGGAGATTCTTAAATTTATTTTTTCAACATTGGTATCAGAGCTTCTCATGATCGAATCCCTTTACTCCTTGAGGATTTTTGACATATTCGAAACTTAATCATAGCCTAGAATTAGAGTTGCATGAATTATTTGCTTAAAACCGAAATTGGACCTCTAATGGCATGTTCCCATGGACTGAATATCTAGGGCTAGTTTTAATATATATGATAGTCCTACTGATTTAGAACATGCATGCAAAATTTGGGATTAATTGGATGAGTGTGTGAGAAGTAATAGTCTCTGAAAGTTTAAGGTAAAGATGGTTGGGACAATGACTTTCGGATCAATTTTCTCTCTACATAATAATTCTTAGTCCAGAAAATTAACGCCATTTAACAGTATGATCTGAGAGATTTCCAACGGTATATGGCATGTATTATTTGGATTCTTGGTGTGAGAGATCCGGGCCTTCAAAGTTGGCTCAAGAAACAGTAAAATATGAAAAAAGTTCTGTTTTGCCGAAGGTTGAAGACGAGTGATCCCATTACGTGAATAGTCTTCCCAAAGACATTTTGGTCCGAAACTTTTTCAGACCATGTTTCTGAACATTAGTAAATTATCTGTCTCTTTATTTTTTCTGGACGGAGAGATAATTAATTTAATTATCATTTTTGCAATGATGAAAATCCAATAAATTTATCGAATGATGTTAGAAAATTCTAAAAAATTACAGATAAGTCTGAAATTATTAGATCAAAGGGGGTGAAGCTCTGTTTTCGAGTTTTCACGGCAGCAAAGACCCTGTACTCTCTAAAGTGCCATTATGTATTTATTAAAAATAATTTAAAAGTTGTTTTCTTCAAAAAAAATTCATAATAAATTGTATACTACTCAAAAAAAATATGATTCCACTTCTAAAAATTTTCTTATTTATATATTTTTCTCTCATATATTTTAATTAATTTAGAAAATACCATATATAATTTATTACTAATACATAGTTATTTGTTTTAAGTTAGAAGATGGTTCAAACAATAAGAACTAAGAAGATTTGAGAGGAATAATTGGAGAGATGAAATGGTACCTATCAAGGATTATAGGATAAATTCTGAATATGACATTGTGCAATATTTTTAAATTATTGAAAAATATTTGAGAAATTAGAAAATAAATGATACATTGTTACAAATGGCATGAAGATCAGAACCCTACTTTGATCTTTACCATATGAGTGGTCTGAGGTACTATGAAGATTGTATGAGTCAAATGAGAATCTACGTTATGATAAAATCATAACTATTTTGAAGACAAAATACGGAGAGAGTCACTTTATTATGAGAGCAGCTAGATGGACCGCCGTCTTATCGATGTCTCCAAATTTTCATAGTGAAAGATGCACTAATTTCGAAAAATCAGAAAGAGGCCTTCTGACCCATTAGGTTCAAAATGTGGAAACTAGACTCGCTCTTGAGGAGATTTGATTGAATATTTATTTTATGAAATTATAAATATTTTAGTTGTTTATATTACTATGTTATTTCAAGCATGATGCAACAAATACTATATATGTTTATGTCATATATATTGCTATGTTATTTCAAGCATGATGTAATGAATGCTATATATGTTTAGAGGTTAATTCATTTTGTAATTGATTAATTAAGTGGGAATATTTTTTATGGATTTACCTAAACATTTTAAATTATTGATAATTTAACATTTGTATACAGATGATGATAGGGAATGTGGTGAACTTTCAATTCTATTACTTGTGTTAGGCTGTCTTTAATTTAGTATGTTTCTTATGACAAATTATGACAAATTAATATATATGTATTGATTCATTTATAATTCTAGTTATTTATTTGAAAACAATATCTCTATATAGTTATCACTAAACATGGTGTTGGACATAAAATACTCCCAGCCGA